>JARVGQ010000672.1:17215789-17227245 GCA_031762355.1 Hypsolebias martinsi | reverse complement strand
CCGGACCTAAAAGGTTCTGCATCAGGCTAATATGCTTTTATATTGTAGAACACAGGAGTACATAACTTTCAGTGACAAAACAAATATAATACTAACAGAAATATATTTCAACATATTCCTTAAAGAAGAGTACGAATCCCGGGAGACCAGGTTCAGTATGCTTGTCACCAGCATCTGCAAAGCTAATGCTACACTAGTTCTCATTTGCTAGCACCGGCCGATCAGTTAATGGTGCTCAGTTACCGATGCTGGCCTATCATTAATCATTAATCAAATCAGTAGCTGCTTCAGAATGGATATAGCCTCCTGCAAAAAAGTAGTAGCAGCCACTGGGTGCACAATAGTCCTAATTTTGGTGCTGAAACTGTACCATAGTTTCCCTCTCACTTGTCACCAAGCTTAGCACACTAATGGTTGACTGTAATTCAATAATCAGGTGACATCACATGCTCCGCAGTATGGCAGCACTGTTAGGACCGCTGCTTCAAATCGCTCTTCCTTTTGTTCCTGTTTTTGTTTCAAGTTTTTTTGCACCTACACTGTACACCCACACTACGGGTTTGACCACGATGCACTTATGGAGTTTTGTGTCTTTGCCTTGTCATCGTGCCATCGTGGTTCAGTTCCCAGCCCCCTTCTATCCCCAGGCTCCGGCTTTTCATGGCGGCCATATCCATGGGCCTCTATCTGCCTGCACAGACTGAACTCTATGGAACAGTTTGGTTCCACATGGAGTGGATGTTCTGTGTCAGCCGGACACTGTTCTGGAGGGCAGTCATCATCTGTTGCCGCGGTTGTAATTATCATACTGCTAATGGGACAGCACTGTTAACAGAACCACACTGCAAACAATATCATGTTGCTAAAAGAACCTCACTGCTGACAGAACCACACTGCTAACGGGACCATTTTGCTAAGAGATCCTCACTGCCACAGAACCACTCTGCTCATAGGACTATGCTGCTACTAGAACCACACTGCTAATAGTACCATGCTGCTAACGAGACCATGTTGCTAAGAGATCCTCACTGCCAACAGAACCACTCTGCTGATAGGACTATGCTGCTGCCAAAACCACACTGCTAACAATATCCTGCTGCGAATGGGACCAGGTGCTAAGAGATCCTCACTGCCAACACAACCGATCTGTTAATAGTACCATGCTGTTAAAAGACCCTCACTGTTAACAGTACCATGCTGCTAACAGGACCATTTTACTAAGAGATCCTCACTGCCAACAGAACCACTCTGTTAATAGGACTATGCTGCTACCAGAACCAGTCCGCTAACAGTACGATTCTGTTAAAAGAACCTCACTACTAACAGAACCACACTGCTAGCAGTACCATGCTGCTAAAAGAACGTCGCTGCCAACACAACCACTCTACTAATAGGGCTAATGCTGCTGTAAATGTATCTGTAGTTCTTTTTAACTTTTGGCACATTGTTTTTGTATTTTTGTTGCACGCTTTGGTATTTCTTGTTGTTGTTTTGTTTTGTTTTTTAGCAAGTCGAGATGGTTCTTCTTGTCTTAAGCATTTCATTGCATTGTTGACCTTGTGTTGATCTTCATATGACGATAAACTTAAACCTAATAATTGATGATTATGCTGGTTAAGATTCTCAGTTGACTGATGATTGATGATTGATGATTTTTGATGATTACATTAAACCTATAGGGGAACACCTCGCCTCAGAAAACAGCTATCTCAGTTCAAACAAACAAACAAACAAACAAACAAACAAAGAACAGTTCACCTCACTTTAAACAAACATAATTTCTGTGTTTTGTGTTTTAAACTGTTAAAAGTAAGATTCATCTATTCCCTTGGTTACAAACAGACATTGTTTTACAAATACAGGTAACCCTCGGTTTCCGGCGTCATCGGATTACGGCATGTCGCGTTTACGGCCGCCGCCCCAGTGACGTCATCACACCTCACGTTGCCTTTTTTATGCAGCATTTTATGTTTTTTCGTTTTTTTTTTTTTTTAGGGTATTGTGTTAGCTAACTGAATCACATTAAAACGGCGTTCTAAGTACGTTGTTGTTGTTTTACATTGAAAAAAACGTGTTTAAGAAGACGTTACGGCCGCCTTGTGCTTTCAGTTTCAGTTTAAGGCTAAAAATCCGCGTTTACGGCTGCCATGCGCTTTCAGTTTCGGTTTAAGGCTAAACCGGTATCCGGCCGGGCCGTTAGAATGGAACTCGGCCGTAAACCGAAGACTACCTGTATTTATAAAGCACTAAAAACAGCAACAAGGCCAGCCAAAGTGCTGTACATCAGAAACGAACAAGCAAAGCACACAGCAAAAATACAAACGTGCACTTTGTAGATCCAAATGGAAAAATAAAGTAAGTACTTTGTAAATGGCTAACATTGTAGAATACAAACAAATTACACAGTGTCAAAACCAGGGAATAGAAAAGCCGTGAGTGGGTGGGGGGGGGGTCCCGTCTGACACGCAGTGGTAACTTGTTCCACAGTCTCTGAGCTTACGACGGATTCCTGGAACAAATAAAAGCGTCTGATCTGCCGACCTCAGAGAACACGGTGGGACATATGGCTGCAGCAGATCAGTGAGACAAGAGGCGGCTGAGCAGTTCAGAGATTTAAACACATACATGAACATTTGAAGTGAATTCAAAAGTGAGCCGGGAGCCAGTGCAGGGAGGCCAAAACTGGTGTGATGTGCTCTCTTTTGCCTGCACCAGTAAAAAAAAATTGGTCTGCAGCATTTTGAGCCAGTCGTAATCATGCCATGGAGGTCTGACTGATTTCAAGAAGAAGTGCATTGCAGTAATCGGGCCTGGATGTTATGAAATCATGAATTACAGTGTCAAGGTTACTTTTGGACAGTATGGGCTTCAGCTTAGAGAGTCGCCTCAGCTGAAAAAAAAACAGGATTTAACAATCATGTTTACATGACTAAGTTTCATGGAAGGATCCATTATCACTCCCAGATTAGTGACTCTGTTTCTCTAATGGGGCTAGAGAGGAAAAGTCGACGCAGTGGTTCTTGATCATGCCTGTAAGATTTATAAATCTCATAAACCATATTTCAGTCACAATGAAACATAGTAAACATATAAATTATCGCGACTAAGGAACTAACCAATTAATAAAAGAATTATTTTGCATTTAATGGCAACAGCACACCTCAAAAAGTTGTGACAGCGGTAGCAAAAGCTGTAAAAGTGAGTGGTATGAATGGATAAACAGCTGGAGAAGCTTTTAGCAACTGATTTGGTTTATTAGCAACAGGTCAGTAAGAAGAGAGGATTACCTGTCTGTAAAACTGTCTCATAACATTGAAACCATTTCAAAATAGTATTCTTCAACTGAGACTTGGGAAGACTTTGAAAATCCCATCATCTACACATCATTGCGTAATTAACGATTACAGGAATCTGGATAAATCTCAGTCGTGCCATTTTCCAGTTAATTGCCTTTAAAGTTGTACGTTTTTGGATTAAAAAAACTCAAGGCTTTTGCACAACACCGTAAAGTTTTTGTGATGCACTACAATCAGGAAAAGTTCACCAGTTCTGAGGAGGATTTTATCAAACGTTTTAAAGAAAGAAAAAACCTATGAGCCATGTTTAAAAAGGAAGTTTTTATTTTTCCAAACATCCCTCCAACCCAATTTATTTCCAAATACTTTCACGTATGGGAGCCATTTTCCACTTTTTAATAGGTTCAACATTGTCACTGGATGCTACTCTTTACTGTGCGTCTTTGTTGCTGAATCACTCATTTACATATTTTCACTTTTTAATGATTTTTAAACAAATGACTAAACCAGAGCTCTGTCTTCGTGGTAGGCTAAAGATGATCCTTTCCTGTTTTCATTCCTTCTCATTCCTGGCAAAAGTAAATAAATAAATAAAATAACCACCATCACTTCATTTAATGGTTGAACTTAGCGTGTGGAAACATTTTGATCTGCTGTGTTACTTGTTGTGTCCCATGATGCTTTGCAGAACTGTCAGATGTAACCTTCTCCAGTTCATAGCCAGAGCCGCTCGTAGCTTGATGTGAGGAATGCATGTTTGCATGTGTACGATGGAGTCTCCCCTTTCTTAAAAAAAAAAAAAAAAAAAGTCTAGACCCCCAGCGTGTCAGACACCAAAGCTGGCACACACATGTGCATACCAGAACCCAGTCCCAATTACACACACACACACACACACACACACACAGAGGGAAACCTGCTTCTAATAAACTTGCTTTATTTCAAAGGAGAAGTGCAGACTGGACTGCAGCGGAGGAGAGGGGCGCTGGCTAGCAGGAGCAACAAAGACTACGTGAAAGGAGAGAAAGTGTTGATGAAGAGGCATCACTGAGGGAGGAAGAGGAACATATATATCCTATCCTCCTCTTCTCTTTCCCTTCACTGCATCCTCAAAAGTAAAAAGCAGAAGTAGTTTTTTTTTTTTACGTCTCTGTCGTTCCTCCATCTTTCCTTCTCTTTGCCTCCTGTATATTTATTTAAACGTGGAACTATGAGGGCGTATGGAGAACAAAAAGCAACACTGGTGCAGCTCTGCTTCGAGGCTGGAGGGCACTGCACAAAAAAAAAAAAAACTTTTTGTTATGTTTTCTGTCCAAGCTTAACATTTTACTTAGGCCCCTCAATCACACACAGCCACACATGCTACAAGTCCTCCTGAGGGCCTGTCCTGCAGCCCTGCCAAAATAAACACTGTAAATGAAATTTTTTATGTTTAGGTTAAAAGAAGACAAATGTATGTACGCAAACCGATCGCGCAGCTCGATTCTGCAGGTTTAGCAGTTACGTATACGCTTGCACACGAGCCGAAAGAAAACCGAGGCGACGCCATTTTATTGACTGCCTCAGAAAACGGGGAAAACCCTTACTGTAGTTTGGCAACGCACGCTCAGAGAAAAGCACACATGCACGCACATACACACAGAGACACATTACCCCCAGACACTAATAATAATGTTGAACCAAACTATTGGTGCCAGGATGTTTTGGTTAGTGTGTGTGCTTTTAGAAACCTTCTGGTCTGCATTACCACCGCGAATGCCAGTTCTTCAAATCAGGCTTTTTTTTGTTTTGTTTATTCGTATGAAACTCCCGTATGGCAAAGCCAAAAAAAGATGGCATGAAGGAGCAGAATAAAAGAACCAAAGCAAAAAAATACAAGTACATGTAATTGTTTAAAGTGGCCCTGATCAATAGTTCTTAAGTATTTCTGAAGGTTGCTTTTTTATTTTTTATTTTTATTTTTTAGCTCTTTTTCAGTCCAGTACCTGGCAGTTTTCAGAGACATGTATGTTTTTATGTTATGTTTATGTTTTACTCTGACGTATGGATTATTCAGCATTAAAAAGGTTTAAATAAGATCTTTAGGCACTTTACCACAAAGGCATAATTAGTTTTTAGTTTCTTTAAGCCAACTCTATAAAAATATATATACTTCATCACAAAGAAGTGGATTTTCAAAATAATGGTCATACAGTTGATCTGCTAAGGTTAATTCTTTGTTGGCTTCTATTTCCTAAAAAAAAAAAAAACATGACTTTTCAAATATTGTTCATCTGTTTTTATTTAAGCCTGACACTTCTTCTCTACTTTTCTCATTTTTTAAGCACAAACAGTCCAATACGCTGTTAAGGTCAGGTACAAAAACTGGACAGGAAAGAACTGAAAAATCAGCCAAAGTACTATGATTACTTTGTAAGACCTCCAGAAAGCCTCAAGAACTGTTGATCGCTGGAGGACTGCAGGAGAATGTAGCTCATTGGGAGCAAAGTTTAATGAAATGAAAGTCCAGTTGCAGACACGAACCATTATTTTCTGGAAGTTTGATTTAAATCCATCTAGAAATCCTTAAGATGAAGACAGACAGACACAATCAGTTCCAATAGTTAATGGCAACGTTTTCAAACCAGATCTCGCATGACAAGTTGGTGCTCAGAGTATGTGGTGTGGACGACTCTCTGCTACTGCCACAATACGTTTTAGCTCAGTGTCTTTAAAATTGACTGAGTGATAGCTTTTTTTTGTGTTTGCTAACATTCAGATGTGGCTTGACTAAATGGGGTTGAGTTCAAATGATATTTATTTGTAAATGATTAATCTCTGAAAATCAGTCTATTTGTTCAGGAAATATTTTGCTAACACTACGGGCAAATGAACATTCGCATGCACACACAGAGACTGGCAAAATCCCCTTTCACCTTTGGCAGTGGGTGGAATGGGTTTAAAGCTTTTGCACAGATTTTCATGGAGGTGCCCTTTCATGTGTTTGTCCAATAGCTGTGTGTGTGTGTGTGTGTGTTTGTGTGTGTGTGTGCCTGGGTTTCCCTCCTCCTGCTGTAAAGCTGCCAGAAAGCCAGACTCGCCTGGTGATCCCAGCTGTAAACATCCTGGGGGGGTGGTGGAGTAGAGCGTGGGGGGGGCAGCAGACACCCCAGCATCATAGGTTCGCCAAGTGAGTGTGTTTGCCTTTACATACGTGTGTGTGTGTTTCTGTGCATGCTATAGCTTCTACACGTTACAATAGTTGAGTTAGGTTCATGGTGGCGGGGGCTTTAAATGGAACCAGGTTGGTTTGTGGTTTTGCATTCCTGCACACAGTGCTCTGTGATGGGACGCCGTGCGAACGTTTCCGCCGTCTTTGCTTTTGTACTTTTGAAGAGCTTCAGATCCGCCGCCGCCGCTTCGCTTTGTCACACCCAGACGAGGCTGACAGGCGAAGCGCGGCTCCAGAAACAAAGGTATAAAATTAAAAAAAATATATATATATGAGCAACGTTTCTTGTGACGTCAGCAGCAAACATTAAAGCCACAATTTTATGTGCACCCCCCCCACACACACTTTTTTAGCAGGGCTATACAAAGACTCATAAAAACTGTGACTAGACATTTTTGCATGGTGGCTTCCTGCCTCTCTACACATTACATGGTCATTTGAGGTAAATTTGCCACAAACCGGCGGAAACGAACAAAAAAAAGCAGAAGCATAATTACGTTTTCATCATGGGTCCATTTTGACGCTGAGGGTTTTCTCTGTGCTTTAGTTATCATTTTGGGAATAGTTGGACTTTATTTATTTTTATTTTTTTTTTGTTTCAGCCAAAGCCGGAGTTTTTGGTTTTGCAGAAAAATAACAGCTTGAGAACGTCATGCAGCCTCCACTCATCAAAGATATTTATGTCAAACCCAAAGTCTTTTCTGTGGGAAACGATTGCAGAAAGAACAACAGAGACACATTTTAATTAGAAGTTCAAGACTCTTTATTACAGGTAAAGAGAATCCCACAGGTTAAACGGGAGTTTTAGCACATAAAACCTTTCCACCATTCATGGCTGTTTTAATCCTGGCTGTGGTTGATGAGGTCTAGGCCTCTGCGGTGGAACCTCGGGTTGCATTGCTGAGGTTTGTGTCCATGTCGGTCCAGATGGACAAATGCTGCTCCTGAGCTTATTCTTGCTGGGTCTTCTCTGAAGTCTCATTTTCAGCCTTGTCGTGCTTCCCCGGCCAGCCTAACCAATGTGCAGACTACTGTACAACCACAACTTCCTGAACAGGTAGTCTGAACACTGGGCAGGCGGGCTGGGCGACCAAAGGACGCAAAAGATTCACTCACAAATTACAGACGCTGAGCTGTACTCACAGCGATTTCTTTATCTGACACTGGAGTCCAACTTGTCCTGCTGCCTGTAAAGGGATGAATGAGGAAAGGGGTGGGGGACCGGCATGGAGGTAAAGAAGGAGGAGGTTAGATAGATGATAGGCACTGATTGGCAGACTTGGTGACATTTCCTCCTGTTTCCTGCTGGGAGAAACAACATTCCTCACCAGACTTCTTGAAAAGTCTCGTTGTCAAAAACAATCAAAGCACCAACTGGATTGTGTTGGGATTGCACTGGCGAAAATTACAGCAGTTCATCGAAAATAAATATATATATTTTTTGGAAAAACTGAAGTAAGAAGTTCTTAAAACCCCTCCATTCTGATTTTAGCTCAGATCAGACATCAGAGACTGACACAAACCAAACACGCTTTGAGGGTCGTACCCCGTTTAGCCCACATTTGTAAAGCCTAATCTCAATTTGACCCCACCTAAACCCAGGTCAAGACTAAATAAATAAATCAGGATATTTCACAGAAACCCAACATCTTTGACTCAGGAATTTCTCAAGTAATACTTGTGGTTAAACTTGACCCATCAGAATGCCTCATTTGAAATCTTAAAGGTGGAATACCTGCCAAACCTTGTTTCTCTTTGGATCTTGGCTGTTCCTCCATTCTTCTTCTTACTCTTTTCTTTGGTTAAGGTAGGATTTCGTCAGTGGGCTTCTGCGTCCTCTCATTCAACATTGTTTGAATACTACCTTCCAGATGGAGAAATAAAAATGACAAATAAAATAAATTAAAATCAGCTCGCTCCCGCGGTGAGCAAGGTAGACCAGCTGGAGGTTCGACGTGGCAGAAGGACTGGCCACCAAGTTCTTCCTTCGAGAGACAGAAGGAGAAAAGGAGCGAGGGAGAGAGGAGATATGAAGAAGGAAAGAGGAGGAGCTCCTCGGCCCCCCATTTTTCCTCTCTCCTGTTCTTTCTGCCCCTCTCTCCCCCCCTCCCGACCCTCTGTCTGCACCCCATCACCCAACTCCCTTTTTTTTAAAAAAATGGCTTTCTTCTCTGGCTTATAGGGAGAAAGTGGGAGGTCAAAGGTGAACAGGAAGTAAGATGCATTCATTTTGGCGTGTGCACCGTAAAGTTTGGAAAAGGGAGTGAAGCTTGTTTTTTTTTTAGCAGAGGGAGGGAACTTTTTGGTGCATGTGGGCAAGATGGGAGGACGTCTGTGTTTGGGGCGTACATGTGTTTGATCTAATATGTGTGTGAGCTCTAAGGTACATGCAATCAAATATGCTTTCTTTGAGACGTTTGATTGATGGATGTGTGTTCAGGAGTGGGGCTGGATGAGAGCAGAGGGTCCTTGGTCTTTATAACAAGGGCAGGAATGTCGGCGTTTTCTTGGCAAGCGGGAGGAAACCTTGTAATAACTCCAGATGTGCAGCCCTGTGGTCTCCATCTCACTCTTGCACCCTCTGTTTTTACTTCTAAAGCTGATTTCCTCTCCCTGTCCGACTCGAATAAAGAGCCCTTTATGCTGCTCGCCAGCCTGCTCGACGCACACATGGAGCGGTGGCGGAGAGGGGGTCGGGGGTTGCTGGTTGAAAAGGTGACATATGACTGGTAAATCAGATCAAGACTAAAATATGTTATGAATAAGAAACGTCTTGAAACACAAATAGTGAAAATTCCTCCTTCTTTCTTCCACCCATTTATATTTCAAGCAGACCCGAGTAATCAGCGCTAATGTTTCAATGTGTGTGTGTAGCTGCGTGTTTGTTTTAGCTGTGGTTTCTGATCCCCAAATCAAAGCAGACTTCATCCCCAAGAGAAGCCAGTCAGCAGTATACTGGTGGAGATGGACGGAAAGTGAAAAAAAAAAAAAAACAAGGAGCAAAGATGGGGATGAAAGAGGAGGAATAAGTGATAGTCCAGCAAGCAGGGTGAGCAGTGGGAGGGTGCGAAAGATAGAAATCAGTCCTTCATAAGATGAAGAAGATGAACCAGATTGCTGCTGCAGCTGAATTTAAGGTTTAGGGACTGGAAAGAGTGAATTTATTGGGTGGGAGGAGGAGTGCTGTGGGCGCACCAACATTGTTTCCACTGTTTGGATGACCAGGCAAGCAGCTTCCTTCTCCAAGTCTTAGACAACACAGACAGAAATATGGAGAAAATATGCGCAGAAACACACCCATACAGTGTAATCTGGGATTTTGTGTTAATCAGTGTCTCCAAAAAAAGCTTAATTCTCTCTTTTATTTTGGTTTTTGTATTTTGATGTGATTAAAAAAAATTAAACTTCCAGATGTTTTTACTTTTATGTATGAACCAATAGATCTTTTGTATTTTGGAGCTGCTCTGTTTCAACTGACCAGCTTATTTCAGTATTTAATCCAGAATACACATTTTCTTTCATAATGTTTTAAAGCTTCACCAAAAAAAAAAAAAAAAAACAAACAAAAAAAAAAAACAACACATTTATCTGTAGATATTTGTATATATTTCTGTATAAATTCTACATTTTGTGTAATAATTTGCTTGAAAGTTCAAATTATTTACCTAAATGTCTAAAAAAAAAATAAAAACAAGACATTTGTAAGCAATGAAATTGACAAAAAAAATGGTGAAAGTGAGCAAAATAAATCATTCTTAGAGTTTTACATTGAAAGGAAACATTAACAAAGCAAGTTAGACACTCAGACAGACCCAATATGGAATTTTATAAAAGAGAGGCTGGTTTGCAGATGACTCAAAGTGAAGTGATGAAGAACGTTGGCTCTTTTTTCTGTAAATATTTGTGTTTCTACTGATTCACTTCATATGATTATTCACAAAAGACAGAAAAATGGGTCCAAACAGACATGAGCCAGAAATGTAAAAACCACAGGGGTGTGTGTCTTTGTGTGTTTGCACTCATGGGACTTAAATCTGCTTAACTCAATGCTGCTTTTGGAGACAAAAATGAATCAGTCCTGAAACTTTTGTGACGATGTAATAATAATAAAAAAAAAAAAAAAAAAAAAAGAGGTTAGGGGTTAAGCCAAGGGTTTACAGTCAGGGTTTTGTTCCCGTGTAATGTTTAAACGCAAACAAAACTTTATTTTTTGCATGTTTAAACAATAAATGCATGTGTTTCATCTGATATAGCAATACTATATATTTTAACAAACTTTAATTAACTTTATTTGACACATATTTTTATTTATTAGTTGTTTTAGCATGTTTCTTGTGCCACATTTTGTCTTAATCACTGACTTTATGTCTATTATTTTCTGACTGAGACACTATGAAATCCTTAACTTCGACATAAACAAGATTTTTGCTGCTTATAAATGCCAAGTTTTACAAAATCTCATAATTATACAGTAATGTGTAAAAAAGTCAAAACTCTTAAGTGTTCAACATTCATCAAATCATTTTTAAGAACATGCATTTTTAAGAACATGCAACAATCTCTATACAGTAAAAAAAAAAAAAAAAGTTTTACCTGTATATTTAACCAAAGCTGCTGGGCCTTTTTCTACTATATTTTCTGTATAAAGAGCTAAAAATGACCATAGGACAGCGTTAGATGAGTTATGTTAGATTTTTACAAACAGATTAAAAATTATGAATAAAAGTCTAACATAAACATATACCGGTAAAGGTTTTTCACAAATAAAATGGACTCTTTTGTGAACCCTTTGAGTTTAGTAGAAACGAAAGGCTGGAAAAATATTTCAGAAAAGCTTTTTTTTTCCCTCCACAAAATGATATGAAAAAAAATTATAATAATAATCTCACAAAATAAAGACAAAAATAAGAAATACTATATTTTACTAAACCTACAATAACAACCCCCCC
>JARVGQ010000672.1:17182673-17203939 GCA_031762355.1 Hypsolebias martinsi | reverse complement strand
TTTATTTTTGAGAAAATTCAAGGATTTAAGTGCGCCTTATAGTCTGAAAAATACGGTATGTTTATTTCTTCTTTGTTTTTTTTTCTGGTTTTGATTTGTAATTGTGCTCCCCCCCCAAAATAAAATCATAGGCGAGGACACCTAAATCCTGTTTTATTGCATCTAGCTGAAATTTGGAAAGAAAGGTTTTGTGTCCCTCACTTGTATCATTTTGGGGTTTCCTTTGTTCATCCTGCCAGATAAGGATTTGTTTGATTTTCCTCTAAAACTTTAGGCCAAATAAGGGTGGGCCATCTTGTCCAGAGAGCCCCCTGCCACCATTCGACTCTTAGATTTCTTCCTTTCACCTCCTCAACTTAAAACCTTCATTTACTCCAGCATCCATTCACTGCTCGCTCTTTCTCTCAGCTGATGGAGGAGCGCTGATCACCACCTCCTGACTCTTCAGCTCAGGACACCTGGACAGACAAGGGCTGCTTCTGCTCATCTTTCCTTTCCGTCCCGCTCATGTCAGAAAGTCAGGAGCCCGTCCGCTCTCTTCAAGAACCTTTCATCCTTTTATAAACACCTCCTGAAGCTGCTGTCTGTGCTTTCGGATAACCTATGCAACAACGAGAAAAAGAAAACTGGATCTGTTCCCTGCGTTTTCCTCTTTTTGCAAGCATCGTTATTCCTGTTACTCTTGTGGATGTGAGGTCTAAATGTAGTAAAAGGTACAAAAGTACCACAGGACGTACCGTATTTTCCGGCGTATAAGTCGCAGTTTGTTTTTTTTTTTTCATAGATTTGACTTAAACGCCAAAGCGAATTATATATGTTTTTTTTTTTCCCATATTCATAAGGCAGTTTTTGACTGATGCTTTAAATTTTGAAGAACTGCAACAGCAAGTTCTCCCGTGCACGTTTGCTTCACTCAGCTGGTGCGGGCGGAAGAACGTTGGGAGAGCTCGCTGCTCCAGTCACAATTGATGGATGGATGGTTGGATGGATGGATGGTGCTATGCTGCTCAGGTGAAACCAAGCTGTTTTGACCATTAAATAATCGCATGATAAATGCGACTTATACGGCGAAGGGACTTGTATGCTTGAAAATACGGTACAAGGAAGAACAGCACGACACCAATCAGAGAAGAATCTGAACATCGGTAAACCAGAGAGGGGAAAACGTTGTGGCCTGAGTTGCTCCTTCAGACTGTTAGATGTTTTTATTTAGATACTAACAGGACAAAGGCTAGCCTTAAGTCAGGGTTGATCATGTTATGCATTTTGATATAACAGGAAAACATTTACCGTTTCATTTAAGTTGATCTATTTCCTTTTGTTGTTGTTTTTATTCCATCTTCTCTCAGTGGTCATGGGGGTGAGTGAGAACATGAACGGTCACAGTCTGTGCCCCGTGTCGAGTCCTCGCATTCTCCAACTCCGCCCGTTTTTCCATCTCTTGTTCTGACCGCTCAACTCCACTGTCGGTGTAAATGTGTTGTATTTTAACCCATTTCCCTCACACACCAGGAAAAATCCACATCTTTACCCCGATCGTCATTCCAGTCATTTAAACGAACACTCCGCTCACCTCTTGTGTACCTTTACCCTCAAACGCAGCAAAGCGTATTCTCCTCATTATTTATTGGTATTTAGTTGATTATGGACACATCTTAATGTGTTATTATGTACATGTGTGGTGCATTTCATTGGACTTGTGGTTTCCCTGTTTAGAGAATTTAGCCTGCAGCAAATGAAACAGCATAATTTAAATTATTATCAATAAACAATGCTTATAATAATAGTTAGCAACAATAAGAAGATAAAATGGTTTTAGATGTAAATGGATGCTGGCAGGTTGTTGAATACCTTTGATTGAAGCTGGGATGGTGATTTTCTTTTTGATGGGTATGTAATTGTATCCTACCAATGAATTAAACACCTCTGAAGTACTGTAATGAGTTATTTTGTCTTTTTTTTTTTTTTTTTATTAATCGTACACAATAAAAATAAAAAAAATAAAAACACTAGCTTGTCACATAAATACTTCTGAATCTAGTTGAGACTTTCTGGGACAAAATATAGAAAAAGTACAGCAAGTTAATAAACATTTAGATAAAAATTAACTAAAAACAATCAGTTTTATGTTGAATCATAGTCAATCTCCTCATCATATGAAGATATTCAGTATTTGGTTCAAGCAAGGTGATTGTTTTCAGCCAAAATACAAAATATAAGCAGATTAAATAAAAGTGAATTGTTTTACTAACATTATATAAATCGACTAAAGTATTTAAGACAAACCAGACTTAACACGAACTGTATGGAGTCAGCCCGTTTTACAGCTGCAACTTCAACTGGGAATTTGTTCCCATTCTCAATACAGTATAAAGCATTTTTAAGGCTAAGCACTGATGTTGGATGATAAATCTGTGTTCATCTCCAAGGAGCTTGAGGTCAGGGCAGTATGGAAGTCCATCATGTCTTTATAGTTCTTACTTTGTGCACAAACGCTTTGGTGAGCTCAAACCCTGACTGAATTCAACAAGTAATATGTTGAAATACTTGTGAAATGCATGTGTCAAAATAAAAGCACTAATTTGTTAATTTTAAAAACAGATTGCATTTTGAAGTTGACAGCTGCATGAGGCTGGATGGACTAAAATAAAACAGCTTCAACTACCTGGCATGAAAGGCGGCAGGTGATATGCATTCCTTTGATTTCACATTACTGAACTATTGTCAAGTACTGTTCCAAGGAGGTTGTTTGCTTTTGTTGAAACATTTACCAGTTAAGTACTATGTAGCCAGTACTAAAGTACATCAGCAGCACATGAATAGTTTTGGGGGAGGTTTTAAGCATGTCATTTACTCGCTTCAGGTGTTTTGGTACGAAGTCTAGAAAGAAAAATACATTTATTTGACTGAAGAACTCGAACCATCAAAGACGACACATTGCTTCTGTTGCTAAATCAATTTTATTCAGAAGGGGAGAAAATCTGACCCAAGAAAACAAATAATCGGAGCAACACTCAAAACAAATCAGGTCACTCAGTGATCCTTCATTCCCACCCAACACTCACTTCAAGTTTATATTAAAACTGATTAGTTGAGATACTAACTTATTCCAAATAAATAGAATATTTTAACGTCAATTTTTGTATTAAATTGCAGCCAGTCAGTAACCGTCAACATTTAAAGACATACACACAATCCAGACTGCCAGCAAACATGGCAATTTTAGCTCCTACCCCATCATACATCAGGCAGAATATACAATATGTTACACAGTTACAGTATTTACAACTCCTCCTTTACAGTAAAGACATGTTTTTCTTTAATTACACATATCAAGCAGTGAGCCAGAAAGCATCTGAAATTCATTAACCCATTTATTTCACGCAGCCCGGAAAAAGATTTAATGTAGATTTTATTGGAACTGACCACTCCCAAAAAAGTGAAAGAAAAACAAAAGCATTTAAATTTGTGATGTAAAAAAAAAGGCAGATGAGAAATTTTAAAACAAATTTTAAACCCACTCAAACTGCCTGGTTTAGGGTCAATGCTCTTTCCCTGCAAACACTACTCATCCTACATTTTATACTTTAGAAACTTCTTGCTTCATAATATGAATTACCAATGAATAATAATATGAAATACCAATTTATAATATCTTTTATTTAGTGGTAAATATCAAGCTTGCAATTTCATAGTTTAGGAAATGAGCAAAAGAGTAGCGCTCAAAATTTCAAACACTCAAATAAGCAGAATACTCGGGAAAAATCTTAATTATCAAAGGAATCAAGAATCTGCTTTGACACTATATTCTCCAATCTACATTTATGAGAACATCGTTTAAACCCCGGATTTTGCACAGAAACAATCCTATTTTCAGATTCTTTCTTGTTTCTGTTGAATGCTCCAAAAAGATTTGCTTATTGCAGGATAACAGCAAATTTGAGTCATTTTCTAGAAGCCTGAATGGTCCCTCACCTATGGAAGTTGCTATTTTTTAAGCTAGCAGTAAAAACGTTACCTTCTATATTAATTTCTTTTACACCATGCTCATCCTGAGCTATTAATTTTTCAGGTAAATTCATCAGAATCCTCAGCTTGAAGCTTCATAGGATTTCCCCAACGCATCAGTCAAAACAGCCGGACAGGAAGAATCTGAACGAGAAGCTTTGTACAGTTTTAGTGCAATCATACTCCTATAATCTGACAGAACTACCAAAATAAAGTACAAAAGATGCAATTTTGGCTAAATAAACAATCTGATTTCAAGCAAAACACAAATATCCAGTTCAAGAATCTTTTGATATGAAGAACTCAAGGTAACAGAAAAGGCTCTTGATTTGTTTATGAAGTTAAAAGACCCCAATGAACAGAAGTCCAGTTCTCAGTGAAACTACTGAAAACGATTTACAGGACAGGAACGGTGAGATCAGTTAGGAGCCCTGAAGCAAAAGCTCAAGTGAATGCCAGCGAGGGACAACTTGACGAAGCTGCAGCACTGAAACCCAAGAAGGAGCCTATTGTGCCGCCATAACTTTTCATTTCACCTTCACGGGGTCTTCACATTGCATCCATGTGCTTATTTGATCTGATCAACCACCAGTTTGTAGTGACGCCGACGTCTCTCAGTCCAAGATGTTTAAAACACCACAAATCTAAAATACTTCACAACTATTAACATTAGTTGATGTACAAACATGAGTTACTTTCAGTGTTTGACAAAAACAAACAAACAAGGTAGTAACTGAAACGGTACCGATCAGCAACGTGCTCTTTCCTCTTCCTGAACTTGACGGTAACTTAGCGAGCTCATGACTTCAACACTTTAAAGTTTAAAAGCTTTTTGTGCACAAAACTCTTGTTCTTTACCAGCCCATCCTCTATTTGCACCCTTCTCTTCACATTTCATACAATTAAATATCTGGATTATTACATTCAAACGTGATGCTGTTTTTTGGCATATGTACTGTGAAATAAAACTGACACATTGCAACAGGAAGTTACAAAACAACTGGAAATTTTAACAGCTCTTCAGGTACTGTGCCAGCAGAGGGACTGGCTATACTGTACCTTTATTGCACATTAGTGTGAGATGGGCGGCAAGAAGGGGGCAAAAATTCAAAAATGTAATATTGAGAGTAATCAAATTGCATTTAAGAATATAATTTTTATAACAAAAACAAACATTGAACAAAAAGGGGACATTTCAAAGCAACTGAGTCAAAGATATTTACATCTATGACCAGTTTTAAGGTGTCAAATTTCATAGGAAGTGTTTGTAAATATGATCATTAAGCTACACATGTGGTAAACCGCAGGGTTTTACTTTCCCCCATATCTCAGGACGTGTCCATTATGTCTCAAACCACCAGGATCTTCACTTCGTCCTGTTCGTCGGGCCGATAAAAGAAGGGGATGCAGGGGTTTTCTCCCAGGAAAGGTGCCGACCGTTGAGCTCCCTGCGGGTTCTGGATCTCCTGGAGAAGCTGCATGATTTGCTGAGCTGTGCCGTCCTCTTTGGGCGCCAGACGTTTGGATTTAATCTGAGAAGACCCAGACGGTAATGACTGGGAGGCCGCTTCCGTCTCGGAGAGAGGGATGACCTCCATATCTTCTGAAATAAACAAATCGGAGCAGAAGAATACGTTTACTGAGAACAAATAATAAATATAAACATGAAGCGTGCCCTAAATCGTAAAGCAGCTGAGATTTACGCTCGTTAAGATGGGTTCCTCTGCTTTTAAACAGCTCCTTGTGCTGACGCGATTAATTAGCTCCACATGAGTAAAAGATGGAGATGATTGTGAAAAGCACACGTTTCTAATTCAGCAGCAGTTGGTCGGTGAAAAGGGGGAGGAGGATATTTGAAGAAAAACTGCCTGATCTGCATCGCTCTTGTTTTGTGATTTGCAGCTTACCATCTTCTCCACTGACAGCATTAGGATCAGACTGTTTATGTTCCTGATGCTGTGAGTGAGCGTGCTCCTCCCCAACAGGAAGCAGGTCTGGGTTTCCTGCTCCCATTCTGGCTACAGCTCCAGTGTAGCGGTTGTACCAGTCGTTCCTCTCGGCCACCAGCCTCATGACGAGATCCTGCAGCTCAGCCAGTTTTGCCTGATTGTCAGTGGAGATAAAAATGAGAGAACAAAGACGGAAAACTGTCAGCTCAACACAAAAACAGTTCTTATTTTTGTTACAACAATCACTGACGACAGTCTAAAATATGTAGGACAGAAATGTTAAACTGCACAGTCTAAAAGGGAGCACACCCATTATACTGTGGAGGTTTAAAGTAAAACATTTTGTAATTTTTATTTCATGAAAGCAATTATTCATCCCTAAAATCATTTGGATCTTAAAAATTTTGTTTGTAACCTAATAACTTATTCAAACCACACAGTGACTGACAATCATGGGTCATGATGAGAGTTATTCATATAAATTAAAAATATAAATTAGTGATATTCTAGGATATCAGTGTTTGCAGTTTCCAATACACACAGAGGACTGTAAAAAAAAAATGTTAGCAAGTTTTAAAATATTGTCTTCTTCTACAGTAACAGCAGACTGTTCACAACCTTCATCTCTTCCTTGTCCTGAGCCAGCATGTTGATATATTGCTCTTTCTCCAAGTGTTTCTGCTTCATGATGGCCCGTTGACTCTGGTACAGGGCGATGTACTCCCCTAGAACAGAATCAGACACAACAATAAACAAATCAATCACATAAATAATACGTTTAGAAATACATAAAGTCTAAACTTACTTGCCAAGAACTTCAAGAATTATTATTATTATTTATTTATTTATTTTTTACAAATTAACAGTACGATGCCATTATGTTCACTGACCTATGGTGTCGGTCTCTCCTGATAACTGGATGCAGCGGTGCTCCAGTTCCTCCACTCGCTCCTTCAGATCAACTTTCTCCTGCATGAGGGAGGTGAAACGCTGCTGAAGCTTCTCCATTGCAGCTTGCAGGGCCTGATGTACCTCTACTGGCACTCCTTCTAGAGATGGCACAAAGAATACAGATTTTAAGACTGTCCAAAAACGTGAACAAGAACTAGTCCAACAAATTTAGTCACCAATTTGTTTTCTAACCTGAATGCTCCTGACTCTGGTTGTGTTCATGATCATTTTCATGGACAGGCTTGTAGTTTAGATGTTGCTGCTCAAGTCTGAAAGCCACAGCGGCCTGTTGGCGAGCCGCCACGTAGAGCCTGCGCTCCTCCTCTAGTTGCTGCCTGGCCTCGTCTCTTTCAGCTTCCAACTGTGTCAAAGCACCACGGATGAACTCCTCCTGTGACGGGACCAAGAAGAGTGGATAAGAATGGTGTGATGGAGCACAGAGCATGGGCGACTCAGGCGAGTAACACAGAGATTTAGTTACGTTATGTACATTTGATTACCTGGATATAAATTCTACCTTATTGCAGATAATTTCAAAGCATCTAAAAACATTTTTTTTCTGTCCTTACCATTTCTTTTTGACTCTCAAAGTCATCTGGAATGACAATTGAGGAGGACATCTTGGGACTTTCTTGCACCGATTGGCTTTCTACCCCATCGCCTAAATTAGACAAGAAAGTAAGATCATTAAGACACTTTAATATACATTAACATTATATGTAACAACTATAAAAGTAATTTGTTAGTTGTTAGGCTACTTTGGTTCATACTGTCTGAAGCTGCAGTACAACAGCTTTACACTGCGATGATAAAAACTGCAGCTGCTTGCTTTTAAGTGGTAAAGATTAGACTGAAATTGAAACACTTCTCTGAGGAGTCAGACGCTTTACATCCATTCCACTATTTCATTGTTTCTTTGGAAATATTTTCATTCCAACTAAATACAAGGAAAAGAGCACCTACCTTGGTTTCTGGATAAGGTTTCAAGGGCTGAGCTGTTGAGTAGCTCTTTCACCTCAGCCTTCAGCTGCTCATTGTCTCTGACTAACTGTTCCAAATGCTCCTGCAACAACAAATATTTAAAACAATAACTATAAAGCCCCTCATGCGTGTTTTAGTGTCAGTGGGAGGAAAAAAAAAAAGAAGAAGACAGGAATGAAATACGTTTAACATTTTATGTAAAGAACAAAGTATTTGTTAGTGACATTTTATCCTCCTATTGAGGATTTCAGTCTGAACCACTTTGGATGAGTCCAGTCAGCTGCTACATATTGTTTACATGCACACTTCTCTTCCAATAAAAGAACAGGAAAATTTATATTTTAGAATATTTAAAATGGATTTTAATGCAGCTTAACAATCACTTAAATCCCTCGTTTCCATAAATTTCAATGGTGTTAATTTTGTGTTTTGTTAGCCTGTTCAGAATTTTGTTTATGCAACATTTTGCCAGAAAAGAGGATTTCTTTAAATTTTAAACCGTTCCATCATGCACAAGAAAAAAGATCAAGTGGAAACAGGTCAGTGTCTGTGTGCACAGTTCAAAGTTTTATTTTACTTTTTTACTTTGACTTCACAGTGTAGCCATGAATGGTCAGAAAAAAAGTGCAACAAATACCTGTGCTTGTCTGAGCTGATTGTGGCTGATGTCCAGCTGTGCACGGCTGTGACTTTCATCGTGCTGCAGCCGGTCCATGAGCTGGCTCTGATGCAGATACTGCTGGTGGAGCTGTTCCCTCTCTGAGGCCAGAGCCTGGTAGCCGGTGCTGTACTGCTGCAGATGGGCCACCACCTGGTCTCGCTGCTCTACAAGACCCTGAATCTCCTGATTTTTCAGCTCCAGCTGGAGGTAATGAAAGGAAGAGGGGTATCAATACCAAAAAGTGGCAGATAATTTTCAATTTATAGCATCATTTTTAAATAAAGTAGTTTTTGATCTTATTACCATTATGTACTGACTAAAAGAAAACAATTATAGATCAGAAAATAAAAATAATTACACATTTAATATTAATTTACAAAAACACACACAAAAAAACGCATTTAACTTGAAAAAAAAAAATTCCCAGGAAAGTTTATTTTTGTGTAGCGTGCAGAGTATGTCACCTGCTCTTTGAGATTGTGCAAGTTCTCCTGCAGTTCACCCATCCTGCGTGCCAGCTCCTTTTTAACGTGTTGCTCCGACTGGATGGCAGTGGTCAGCTCCATGTTCTCATTAGTCTAAGTAATGAAGTAGTATGCGCTATTATTATTAATAATAATAATGATAATTAAAGGCAACACTGAGAGGGTGAATGTGCATTTTAAAACAGAGAAACTGATGAAACTAACAAAAGCAAGAAACTACAGGATGATACATTTAAATATGAAGGCTTCCATCAACAGAACGATTAAACGTTTTATTTATATAGTTTCGATTTATACAATAATCCAGCAATAAATACTTGAAAGATTAAGTACGTTATATTAGAAGAGAAAATAGTAAAATTTTTAGCCTCACCAGTTTGACAAAGCCGTTCTGTAACTCAGCCAACTGGTCCTTCAGTGTTCGGTTCTGGGTGAGAGCCCGGCTTATCGTGGCCTTGTCTGACTGAACATCCTCCAACATGCGCCGGCGGTCCTCTGCCTCCTGGACTTGGTTCTCCAACTGACCCTCCAACTCCCCCAGACGTGTCTCCTGCTCTGCACACAGGCGACTCAGCTGCTCGTTGTCTCGAAGCTGGGGGGAAATATTACACAGGATTGAACACAATTTAATTATTAATTCATTAACCATTATTTAATCATGTAAATCACAGAGATCACAGGTGTCTTTCTCAAGAGAGGCCTGGGAATGAAGGCAGTATAACCATACATGTTTTTGAACTGTGGGAGGAAAACAGAGGGCTCAGAGAAAACCCATGCAAACATGAAAACGTGCAGAACGACCCCAGGCCTTGGTCTGGGCTTAAACCCAGGACCTTTTTTGTGATGCCTCAACACTCACTGCAACATTTATTGGAAAAAAATGTGTGCTTCTTTTGAAATATTAAGAACAAGCAATATGTAGATGGAAGATTTAATATTGCTACCAAAATATTTAGTTTAAACAATTTATTGGCTACCTGTGATTGGTACTGTGCAGTAATGGCATCTTTCTCCTGTTGCAAACTCCTGAGGGCTTCCTGTAGAGCCACCTCTCTCTCTGATGGTTCTGAGGATGAAGGTTCTGCAGCACTTTGGGCTTCTTTCTCCACAGATAATATTGCTACAAAAGAAAAAAAAATAAAAAAAAAAAAAACTGTTACAATAAATATTATTTTCACAGAGATACTTTTTATTGTTTTTGTTTGTGTCGTCTTCCTCAAACTTTTGTTTCAGAAAAACAATTGTGTTGTTAATTAGAGCCATGTGTAACAGTCTGAGTGCTGAAGATAAAAAAAAAAACCAGCCAACCTACTTTGCTATAAATTGGATAAAGTTGACAAATTAATTTATATTTTAATGAAGATTAATTTAAAATGTTTGTGTTAAATATTTTGTAATTTTTAAAAACAGCTTTTGAGCAACAACAAAAAATATTATTTTCTGCACTTTGACCAATCTAGTACCAAGTAGGTGAAATTGAAGTAGCATTTAATCAGGCAGAGTAACAGGACATGTTATCGGAGAAGCTACATAGATAAAAACAAAGATGCCATGAAGACTGGGTTGAGGCCCTGACCCAGTACATCCTCTCTGATTGAGTGTACGAGTGACAAGTAAACGCTGTTGTGGCACAAGGGATAAAAATAGCATAAAAGCTTTGTGAACATCTGTGAAGGTTTTTTATTTTTTTGGATTCTGATGCTGTTGAGCTGATTTACATTTTCTGCACCTCTTCTATAAACCCTGACTTTTGCCCTCGTTAAGAGATTCGGTGTCATCTGTTTTTTTTTTATTTTTATTTTAAATGAAAGAGCAAGTCTTTGCATGTTGTTTCAGCTAAAACTAAATCTGTGCACTAATTTTACGCCTCGGTTTAACCCTTTCATAAAAACTCAAAATATTTTGACACTAGTGAAAAGACAAAGATCATATTAGTGCATTACAGTTTCAATTCTCTTCACAAGCATTCTGCTCTACTTTATTTAACAAGTGTATCAATCAGATGTTAGTTGCTGTACTACAAAGTAGTTGCAAAGTATTTAGGTAGAAGCACTATCTATGCACACTTCTCACCTGCAGCATGTTTTAATTCTGCAATGCTGGCCTCCAGCTCATGGACTCGGTTGATGTTTTTGTCCCTCTCCTCCGCCACCAAAGAGACCTTAATGAACAGAAATGTACACATTAATTAGTACCTGAAACACAATTGTAGCTTTAATAAATCACAGTTTATGCTAACGAGCCTTTACCTGTGTTAGCAGCTGCTCTGTTTTGTCCTTCCACACACGGCCCTCCTCCTGGATCTGCTCCACATATCGGTCTCTCTCTGTCTTCAGCTGGTTAACAGACTCTAGAAGCTACAATAACAGTTATAAAAGGTTAGCTTGTATTCATAGTGGTGTCTTTGTTCTGTTTATAGACGTTGTGCACAATTACACCTTAAAAAAATTGCATAAATGTTTATACCTTTTAATTTTGCTAAAGTTTTACAAAGTGTATCACATGTTCTCTTTCACACAAGGATATTTTGTAATCCCAAGAAGCTTTCTTTAAACACCTCAAATACACATTTACCGGTACATTGTTTAATTTTTTACTGTCAACTTTAAATCAATAGGAGTGATGTAAGCTAGTTATTGTAATTCGTATTTTAAATTTTCCTCCTCATATAGCTTTGCATAAAAATGTACCTAGCCAGTCGAGGGGATGGAGAGACGTTACGCGAGTTGAGCTTCATTAGAGGGTAAAAGTAACATATGCTATTATATATTAGAAAAGCAAACCTGGTGATGTTGTGCCTCCAGCTGCTGCTTCTGCTCCAGCAATAACTGAACTTGCTGGTTTGTATTGGTGGGATCTGACTGACTGGAATACTGTAAAGAAATCAAATGAACACAGTGTTAGTGTAAAATGTAAATAAACAAATAAAATAATATTTAGTTATATAAATACTATATATATATATATATATATATATATACATATTCTTGATTTTTTTCCCCCACTGTACTAAAGGTATGGTAGACAAGAAATGGTTAAATGGACATGGCAAGTTAAAAAAAAGGAATTAAGATCTAATAGTGGCAGTGACAACTGTGTGGCTACCAGATTTATAGCAATGTCCTACTCTTACAGTTACCAAACAATCTAAACTAATCTCAACAACTAGCCAATTGCCAAGAACAGACAGAAGATAAATGAGTTAAATTGTGTTTGAACAGTGAAAATGCTTGCACACATTCATACACACCTGTTGTAACATGAGGTCGGCCATCTCAAGCCTCTTGCGAAGTTCGTCTACCTCCAGCCTCATTGCAGCATTGTCTTGTGTACTCAGTTTTAACTGCTCAGACAGCTCGGAGTTTTGCTGCTTTGACTCTTCACTCAAATTGCTGTAAACACACACAAACAGAACTGATTTCTTTATTGAATTCAGAATTACACACCACGTAAATGTTGGAAGTGGCAAGTTTGGAGTCAAGGCAATTACCGGTAGTTCTTAGTGTTTGCTGTGAGAACTAAAAACACACTACTGTTTTTTTTTTTTTTTTTTGTATAAAAAGGTGAAATAACTTACTTGACTCTAAACATCTCTACCCTCAAATTGTCTCTTTCCTTTTCAAGTTCTTTGTTTAGCTGCAGAAAAGAAACAAAACAAACAATATATTTGTTGCCGATGCTCAGGTAACGACAAAAAACATAAAAAAACAAATCAACAACAACAACCCTGAAATAAATAAGGAACTACAGTACTTCTTTTTGTGCTCCATTTCTATTACATGAATGCAGTGGATTGGAAATCCAGTATAACTGTATATTTCCATAACTGTTCTTAGTGCATTTTATTTTGCACGTTACCTTCTCAAACTGTTTCTGCTGTGTTGAGACAGTAGAGAGAGTTCGCTCCAGCTCTGAAACCCTCTGCTTTGTTGCTTGCAGACGGTTATTAAGCTCCTCTGCCTCAACTGCAATGTTAGAAAAATAAATAAACACACAACATGCATATAAGCATACAACTAAGCAATGGAAGGAGAATAAACACACACAAACACTTACCTGTTTTCTGTCGTGCAGCTTGTTGTGTGTATTGTAGTGCAGTTTGTAGCTCAGATTTCTCTGACACCAGTATACCAATTGTCTGAATATGAACCTTAAGAGAGGACAGGTGAACACAGAGAGCATTTCTTCATGAGAATTTATATTTGATCGCACTACTAGTCTTAAATTACATCACAAATTAGACTAAACAAGTATTATAGAAAAAAAAAAAAACACAAACATGCTTTTTACTGTGTAGGAAACTAGGACAGGGAGAGTGGGAATGGAGAAGTTGACAACTAGACCAGACTTCTTTTCATTTATACAACAGCAACATCTCACACTTGTAAATTGATATACTAAGTGACAATATAATGAAACTCTTTACTAGTTTTTTTCTTTTCTTTTCTCGTTATGAAAACAACATATTTGAAAGGTCCCATCAAAGAAAAAAGTCAAGAATTCACCTGCAACTGTTCCCGCATGGCTCCTTGCTCTTTTGTAAATTTCTGTTCAAATTCCTTTCGCTCCTGAAGGCAGAAAAACACAAAGTTTCTAGATGATAAGGGTGGAGCTGAAGGTCTAACAGACTAGAACAAGAAAAATAGAATATGCTGAAAAAGAGCAAATAAAAACAAAACAAAACTTGAAACCTTTTGTACTTGGTCTGAAAGTTCCTTAGTTTGTTGTACCTGTGAAACAGAAAGATGACAAATTTAAGTATGGGGGGAAAAAATATCAAAATTTTCCTCTCATCACATCAGTGTTACAAAATTTTATCCCATGAAACACAACCAAAAACTCGGAAAATGTCATCTGCATGCCATGCTGTTCAAAGGACAGAAATAATAAACCTCTGTGGTAAATCATGTTTGTTTAAACCTCTGAGTTCAGTGTGGTTATTGTGCTAAACTGGCTTGACAAGCCCTTACAGTCATGCCAAAGCAAACAGGTTATGACATCCCTGGTCAAAATGTGTCCCCGAAGGGCTGCTTATGCTGAGGCTATACTTTGTAGATTAAAATCAACTCAAGCAGTAGACAAAAATGAAAGAACAAATAAATGCAAAATGTTCTCCAGACTATGATGGCATGCAGAGTCCAATACAACACATAGGAAGACTCAAATAATGTGTCAACAGCAGAGCACACACACATACACACATGCATTCACACAGCTTCTTACCAGCTGGTTTAGCTTGGTATTGAGCTGAGAATTTGTTAGCTTGCTAGATTCCAGGGCGGCTGCCAGCTCCTGGTTCCGACTCTATCACGTGCACACATGCATCCGGGAAATGAAAAGAAATAAAAATAAGACATGGATAAAGTGCAGTGACCAAAATCAAACAAAGAACATGGAAGATAAAAAAATTCAAATGTGACATATAAAAACATGGAGGTAAATAATGGCACTGTTACAAGTACGGTAGTATTAAAACAAAGTTTCATGATGAGAAGTGACGCAAATAAAAATCAAAGTAAATTATGGATTTTAAAAATAATAGCAAAACACAGAAGAGCCTTAAAAACTATACAAACTAAAATGTGTCCAAAATTCATATTTGCAAAAATGTTTTAAAAATGCATCAGTTTATTGTTAAAATAATCAGTGTGGTAACTAAAATTACTCAAAAGGTCCAACAAAGATCTCCGTGGAACAAAGTTTATTTTTACTGCTCATATGACTCCAGGAGCATTTCTTAAAGCATGTAAATAGTAGAAGAGAACAGATCTTAGGATCCCCCCCACCCCACCCCAATCCTTTATGGCAAATTTAGAATGTTTTGTAATACGGTATTTGGTTTTACTAAAATGTATTTCCTGTACTATGTTAAGGCTCTCAAAGGATTCTTATGATTCTTTTTTAAATAACAAAATCTTGTATTACTCAGCTTGGTAAATGAAATGACAGCCTAACGTTTCATACAACCAGCATTTAAAAAAGCATTTTGTTCTTAAAAACAAAGCTATGCTAAAAAAAATTCCAGTCTAGATAGAATAAAGATACTGGTCTGACGCTGACCCCAAACTTTAAACTCTATCATAAAATGATAAACATTATCATATGTGAAGGCGCCATTGTACTGGAAATCAAACATGCCACAAAGTAGGTGGCCGACACTTTACAGAGAAACAAACGATGTTGTAATAATCTAGAATGATATCATTAGGTTACAACATAGGTTTAAAAAATTAGAAACAGGTCAGCGAAAAAATATGAATGCAAAAATTTGGATTTCTTTTTACCTCAAGTTCTTTCTCACTGACCGAAGGTGCACTTTCTCCATTCACGTATGCAGCTGAAGACTGAAATGACAATGACATCGGTTTATATACTTCTAACACACTTAATTAGGAGCTATTTACACTTTAAAAATTTACAAGAAAAAAGTTATACACAGGGAATTGACATGTGGCTTGCAGTGGCAGAGTTATCCTGTCTCTCACTATCTTTGCAGGAAATTTTAATAATAGTAACCAAAAAAAAAAAAAAGGCTTGGATGAAAACCTTACAGTGATAGAAACTAAAAGCAAAAATGTACTGGTTGCATTCAGTCCAGCAGCAATCAGAGCAGCATTTCATCATTATGTATTAAAACAGTACCTGAGTAATGATTATAAATATTTATAAAATCATATCATATGAATCATATCAGCAAACTAACTTGCACAAAGACTTGGCAATAGTTTTTACGCCATATGTCCTTCCTGACACAACCACAGACCACCAAGCTACCACAGCCCTCTGTGTGTGGAGCAGAGAGCTGATATCTAGGATGCCCGGGGGAGCAGATGGTGGGGGTTAAAGGCCTTGCTAAAGGGCAAATGAGGGTGTTTCACATTTCCCACCCACATTTTGATACTGTTGGTCCAGGGAGTCAAACTGCCTATCACAGGCTCTCCTTCTCTAACCTCTGCACCACCACTACCCTTTTAGTAATGATAAAAGCATTAAAACATTTGTTACATTTTAGAGGTGACATAAAGAGCACTTTGTAGTTTAAATTATGAGAAAGTTCAGAGTAAATATTGCTTATCAGACTGGTTTTATGTACCAGCTGAAGGTGTCAATGTCAGGTCATTTGAAAAGGATTGGCACTACTGAAAATGCTTTCATTTGCATTCTTGCCAACAATAGGTGCAACACACACTGCTTGAAAGTGTGCAATGGTGGTTTGTTGTTGCCGAAAGCTCAACACAGACTAACAAAAAGGAATGTGAAAGAGATAGAGAGGCATAGGATGACACTGTTGGGCGTAACGGCATACCTCAGAGACCAGGCCGTTCAGCTGCTGTGAGAGTTGTCGCAGGCTCTCTGTGGAAGACAGTGGTCTGCAGTACAGAGGAAATAATGGATACACACAACATAAAGTTCATTAACTATTTCAGACTATGACTATCAATATAGGTAACTTCCGAAATAAATAGTGGAGCAAAAGATGTATTGTATCTACAAAATTACTGCAAAATACACATATGTTACAATATTTGAAAGGCTCCACCATCACACAAGAGATTGTGAAACAACACTGCTCAGTCTAGGTTATTTGCCTTGGGAGGGCGCTCACCTAAGGGGGTGGGGAGGGGGTTGAACGGAACATTACGTTACTAATGCTAGGTCTAACTGAGCCTTCCTTGGATAATTGTAGGGAAAATGCTGAATCCCAATATATCAAAAAGAAAGTGATTATATTATAACAGGAATAAATTTGAAATACCAGTATTGTTGATTATTTGTGATGGCACTCCCTTTAAACAATTGCTGATATATTTTTTGGTGTACTTTATACACAGAACAGTGACATGCAAAGGCAAAATAATGTAGTCTCAACCTGAGGTAGTGTGAAAGGGCATTAAGATGTCCTATTTTTTTTTGACACATGGTCAAAATGGCTGTAATCAAAACAAAGACATTGTGATAATTGCCTGCACAAGCAACAAATGTCAAAACACTAGCCAGATAAATCCTTGATAGACAACGCTAGCCTTTTAGTTAACCCTCAACTCCTACAAATAAATAAAATATGTCTCTCATGACACAGAATAGAATTGTTTTAGTAAAAAGTACATAACACACCTATTTTGCTCCTTAAAACTCTCATTGCCATTGGTATCAGAGAGGTCCTGTATAAAGAAGAGAAACGTTAAAAGTACAATACTGTAGTTAAGGAAGCTTGTAAGAACATACGATTAAATTAAATTTATGCAACACGACATCACAAAAGGGCTATTTAATACTTCTGAATTTTGATTAAAATGCAAAAAAAAAGAACATTTCCATTACTATGATGACTAGCAGCACAATGGATTAACATAAACAGAGACAACACATGTTTTAAAAGCAGAGACAAACAGAGAGACGCACCTGCACCTCAGGGTTGTGACTGACAAACTCATAGTTAGTAGCAGTGTTAGCGTTAGCGGGGTTAGACACAGGTGAGCTGAGGCCAGGCTCGATGTGTGGCTCCTCCTGCAGTGAGGGAACAGAAGACACCACAACCTCCATCTCAGCCAAGTTCTGAGGTAACACACACAAAAATGCACACACGGTTTCAATGCGCAACAGAAAGACCACAGTAAATCTGCACACTTCATGTAGCCATTTGCACAAATGTCATGTGCAGTAAAGATGCGTGATAAAATAATGTAGTTTACAGTTTGTTTAGATTGTTCTATAATAGTATGTGGTAAGAAGAGAAAAAAATGTAATGAATAGACGAGTATTAAATGGCTTAAAACATGATAAAGTAACTATTAGTGACAGCTGTAATATGATATTTTATTGGTGCCCAATATGTTTCACAAACTTTTGTGAAGCCAAAGCACTCAAGAAACTCCACTGTTAGTATACATTCCAGTTTTAATGAGGTAAGAAAGCTATATTTTAATCTTAATGTGAAGAAAATGCATAGAATAATAAAAATAACTATTTCTGCAATGCAGATAAATAAAAATAAAAGAAAACAACAAACACAAACAGAACCAGCTGAAAAATGTGCACAAATATTCTTGTTTTTTCTGTGACAAATGACCACATTATTCCTTTAGTAGCTCGCATCCCAGGTACGCAGCTCCCATGACTGTGCAAATGCCATGCATTCACAACGACCAACATGAGACAGGCATATCTCGGAAAAATAAATTCACTCAGAGTATGCGGTGCAATTAAATTCTTTCCAAGCTCTCTGGTCTATGTGAGAGAAAATAAATTGATAAATAGATGTAAAATAAATAAACGTCACAATTTTGGAAATTAAAAAAAAATTGCCATTTACAGCAAAGGTGAAGAAAATTAAAAGGTAAAGTTAAGCAGAAGAAGAGGGAGAGAAGCTCACCTGACAGTTGCCATTACGTGGGAGGACTACTCCATTGCTTTGACTAAGTGCTTTCAGAATACTGTCAAACTACAGCAAAAAGAAACACAGACTAAGAGAGAGAGACGAAACAGGGCAGGGAGCAATTTACTTAAAGAAAGAGTGGTAAACAAACAGACAAAGAAGCAGCTCCCACACAGACAAGGTCGGAAAGTGAGCGTGCAAAGAAATAAAAAGGTAAATAAACTGAGGCTGAATGAAATTAGATTAATTTAAGAGCTAACACATTATTTTGTGTGACTCAGCTGTACTTAACTGAGTAACGTAGAATGGAAAAAAAATCATGCAAATCACAGTTGTAGAAAATTAAAATTTCACTCTTGGAGCTCAGTATATATTTCCAAATGCTTTAATGGTGAAGTGGCATTGATTCTTCAAACAATAAACTGAAATAAACCAAATTTAAATGTCACTGAAATGACTGGCTGAAAAAAGAAGGAAAAAGTTTGTAAAAGGAAGCCATAATAAAAGAAATACCGCGAGAAAAGTTTACATGTCAGTGGTGAAAAAGAAGTGATGGCAAAGAAAATACTCTTTAGGATAGAAAGTAAAAAAGAAAAATAATTTGAGATTGATTCACAAAGGTAAAACCTAAAGCAAATGTAAAACCTAAAGCAAATGTATGCATCATTATAGTAGAAATGCTTCTTTTAGGTGATAAAGCCAATTCAGTATAATGGTAAAAATCTCTGTTGCAGACTGAAGTCACAATAATTGTAGTGAGAAGCAACGGACAGCAACAGCTGTCTAAAGAATGGGTCTAAATGCAGGTCAGATGTCATCAAGCAGAGCCAAGTTACGTGCATGAGCCATTTGAAAGCAGTACATGTACACATTGGGTGCTTCAATACACACAGTTTTTATTGATGTATGACAGATGTGACAAGTACCGGTACCAGTAGTTAAAAAAGTACCCACAGGGAGCTCGCATCATGTGACTGTTAATGGCAGCCCATATTTTCAACATATTTTATGCCATTTTTTTCTGAGAATTATGAGCATCAAGAATAAATCACTGGTCTTATTGCCAGTCTGTTCTAATTCTAATCATTTGCTGTCATATAAATGTTGGGTGGCATGGCAGCGCAGTTGTTAAAAGCTGTCACCTCACAGTGAGAAGGTCGTAGTTTCGCCTACTGGCCTTTCTGAATTGAGTTAGCATGTTTTCTCTAGACGTGGATTTTCTCCAGGTCTCGGTTTCCTCTCAGACCAAAAATTTGCATGTTAGGCTAATTGAGAACTCTAAACTGGCCCTTGGTGAGTGAGAGTGTGAATGCTTGTCTCATTTGTCTCTATGTGGTCTTCTAATGGACTTGCAATCTGTGCAGGATGTACCCTGCCTTCTTGAGCAGTGACAGCAGGAGATAAGCACCAGCTTTCCTGCAACTCCAAATTGAAAAACGTAAAAAGAAAAATGATGAATACTTAATGTTGCTACTTTGTCAAAGATCACTCTGAAGAATATTGCTTTCTTGGAAAGAAACGTGACATAACTTCATGTCATATAAAAAAACAAAACATTATTTTTAAATTGTTCTAAAGACTTGATTTGATGGAGCACAACCTGAATGTGGACAGACCGTCAGGCACACAAACACATTTAACCATCAAGACCAAACCCTTAAAGAGCCTATGACTGACTTACATTGTCAGGGGAATCTCTGTCAGATGAAGGTGCATCTGTTTGGCTGAGTTCCTTCACTTTTCTCTTCTTCTTGGATCCTACTCCACTTACTCCTCCACCCTTTTCTCCTCCTATAGAAGCAGGGGAGCTCTTCTGCTGAAACTCCTTCAGCTGAACAATGCATGTGAAACAAAGAGGAAACAAAGTGGCTACTGAATATTTGAATTGGCAAACAATACTGTGCAAGTTTCCTGTATATATATATTTTTTACTTTTCTGGTGTTATATAACTCCAAGGGTACTGTACACATGATGCATGTTTGATGTGCAGCCTTTTTAGAACAATTTCAGAGTTTTAATGAACAAATATGGCGGATCTTTATAAATAATTTAACAAAAACACTCAACACCTACACTCCAGTAAGAGCGCTCCGGTCTACCAATCAGTTTCTCTTAGATGTCCCCAGATCCAAACTGAAGTCCAGAGGTGATCAGGCTTTTGCGGTTGCTGCTCCAAAATTGTGGAACAGTTTACCGGATCATTTAAAGACTGCTGAGACTTTTAAATCTTTGCTCAAGACTCATCTGTTTTCCTTGTTATTTGATCCATTCAGAGTCTGACAAGTTAGAGGTGATTTTTCTTGTAGTTGTGTGTTGTATTTTATTTTTAACTTTGCTTCCTGAGTGCCACAATATGCGTTCCCCCATTAATTGTAAAGCACTTTAGTCAGCTTTGGTTGTTTTTATGTGCTATAGAAATAAATTGACAGTGACACTGCCCCCCACCCCCACCCAAAACATGGTTTCAATGGCCTCAAATTGCAATTATAGTGTCGCAAATACAATTTACTGTGAGAAGTATTTGTGAAGGCCAAAGCAAAAGTCCAGGTAAGTTACTGTGTCTGCTCTAACTTGCCTTCTTCCTACCAAGTCCACAAACTTTGAAGGTTGCATCTTTGTCACATGTATTAAATCATGACTTGCAATCAAATACACATACATTAATGTTTTAGAAGACAAATACCTGGTAGTGATTAAAGGCATGTGATGAAATGTGATTAAATCACAAGTAGATTACCGGTAAATACAAACCGGATTCCAAAAAAGTTGGGACACTAAACATATTGTGAATAAAAACTGAATGCAAAGATGTGGAGGTGCCAACATCTAATATTTTATTCAGAATAGAACACAA
>JARVGQ010000672.1:17139916-17151880 GCA_031762355.1 Hypsolebias martinsi | reverse complement strand
ATTCAGAAGAAACAACTTGCTAAAAGCTTCTAAATATATATATATATATATATATATATATATATATATATATAAACTTACATGACTTATAAGCTAATATTTCCCCCTCATGATTGCGTGGTTTTATATTATATTTAAACAAAAACAAATATTTTCCAATGTACGTATTTGAGTGAATTATTTCCCGCCAAAATAAAATAAATAAAAGCTGTCCAGGATTAGTTGAAATTTATTTTCCACAACTAACTAACGAACATAAGAGAAATACATGTAACGTGTATTAAATGACCCTGAAATATTATAAATGTGAAAAAGATTTGAAAACTTTTCCTCGTTGTGGTTTATCTGTTCAGTTTTGGAGGCAAGGGACATGCTGGATGAATGCCAGAGGTCATGTGACTCCTACGTTAAGGCAAGTGTTTTCTGTGTATACAGTATGTACAATAAATTACAGACTCTGTAAGAAAGTAGTTTGTCGTCTTGTTTTATTTCGCAGGTTGGCATGTTTCCTGATTCAGATCCTGGAGGGCGACAGAAGACTCAGATGGTTCCTCGCTGTCGAAACCCTGCTTTCTTGCAGACATTTTACTTGTAAGTGTTCAGACAGTTCACAGAGCAGTTTGTTTTTATGAGAAAATAGCAAGCCCACGGACAAATGTGCATTCATTTTGACACTCGTCATAAATCCACTTTAAACTGTGTTTGAACAAATCCAATACCATAGTTGACTTATTTTCTCCTTCTTGTTGGCAGTGCAGTCAGTGAAGGAGACCTTCAGAAGAGACTCCTCTTTACAGTGTGGAACTCTGACTCTACAACAAGGTACCTGCTGAGAAAGCTGCAGCTTGTGATTAGTGCTGATGACAGTGGAACCAACGTGGAAGAATTAACACGCAGCATTATAGTATTCAAAACGCATGTGCACAGATGTAAGGTTAAATGCCCTCTTCTCCAACCGCTGCAGCTGCATGCTTGTTTTTGTCTCTGGAGTTGGCAGAGTGGATGTGTTGTTTGCTTTCCTGCTTCAGCAGACTTGAGCTGAAACAGGGTCATTGGATGTTTGGTTGAATGAATCACAAATTTTCTGAGCTAAACAGTATTGAGAGGGCAGGGAGAAAAATCATCGCTCTCCTCTGGGAACACAGACATTTTCTATTTTGAGCATTTTATATTTTACTAGTAAAGACTTTCCAGTGAATTATTCTATCTTTTTTAATATGAATAATTTCTGTCTTGATTTGATACAAAAATGAAATACTGCATAATGCAAGCAAAAGTGTGTACTGTACTTTACAGTTATGTATACAGTGACAATTTTACACCGTTAGGATCAGACAATATCTTCTTTGGGACGGTTTCTGGAATGCAAATTATTTGCAGTTTTTTTTTCTTCTTCCATTTTGATACTAATTTAAGCTTGAATCACATCCAATGTTTTCATGGTATTAATTTAGGATAGCTTGTCACAGTAACATTACACACATTGACATATTCTTCTGTATTTACAGGGTGCAATCTATACCTGGATGCTAAAATATGAGCTCATTTTATTATGCTGAAAAAAATTCTGATTTTATTTCCTTTAAGGTAATTTCTCAATTCTTCTGCCTTTTTTAATGTTATGTGTATTCATGCAAAGGAACTGAGAATTAACATTTTTGTACACACTGCTTTATTTGTTCATATACTTAAACATGAAGGCATTTTGTACCCCGTTGCATGTCGTCAAGATATTTGCTTTCATTGCAGTAAACCAAGGTAGCAGCTGTTCATGTAGACTGTCAGTCACTTTAGATGAGCAGCAGTCATCCAACCAACTTTATCAGCAGCTGCATTTTCAAGCACCTCCAGTAAAAAAAGCTCACAACACATTGTGTTCACTTGTATGTGCATGATAGGTATCAAAGGACTGGTTTGAACCATATCTTAAGTATAGAGTCATGCATTCTGTACTGTTGGAGCTTTCTTGCTTGCAAACAAGGTTGTGGACAACAAGGACACATTACCGACAAACCTACCTTCTGTGATCTCTGCAGGGTTGATCTTTATCCCTGCAGCACCTGTGTTCCTCTCAGAAGCAATAACAAGATCCAGCTGAAATGTCATGCAATGTGCTTATTCATCACGCCCTGCTGTTTGTTCCGCTGCTGTCGGGGAAGTTGTCTGAGGCACTGCCTTTTCAGCAAATCGTCTTAACCACCACTGAACGTTTGCCAAAGTGCTGCTCCAACCAAGCTCAACTGATCTTTACACAAATACTTAAACCTCTGGGACATAAAGACAAAAATAACATCTGAATTGCACCTACACCATTTTTTTAATGAATTTTCCAGAGTTCTGGTGTCCAAATAAAGAAAAAAATTGATAGTGGCTGTTTAGTAGATAAATTTATTTCAACTATTGATCATGTTCATACACACTAACTGTTGTGTTTGACAATAAATACACAGGAAGTGAATAGAAGTGGTGCAGGGATGAACTCCTGAGATTCTCTGCACAATATTCTGTATTTAGACCAAAGTAAGGCAGAATAAAACAGCATGAAGTTACCTTTTGCTGTTTTTCTACTTTATTTTACCTACAACCCCAACTCTGATGGTTTTTCTTAACAAACCAACTTTTCCTTTATTTTATATATATTACAGAACCCAGAAGGATCACATTAAAAATTAAATATTGATAATGAGTTAGTTTTTAGCGGATTGTTAAACTTGGGTTATGGTTTATGGATAAGAAGTGGGTTGTTGTTCAGTTGGATTATAATTAGTTCGGGCATCTTAACCTGGACTAAAATCTCTCTAAAATTACAAATCAGAGATATTTTAATGTAATTAAATTTATTGATGCCAGGTTATGGAATAATTTATTTACAAAACATTACTTAAACTCTATTTAACACTGAAAACACAAGTTTTCAGCGTTGCTCTTAATGTGAGGATTTTTTTTTCTGCCGCTTGCCGTTTTTTAATTTTTAATTTTTACTGAATGCAGACAAGACGCAGGTCAGGTGTTAGTTTATCCTGATGTCCAGTTTTGTCATCAGAACAGCATCGGCAGCTGCACGGCTTGTCTCCAGCTGTGAGCTTGTCCAGATCTATTTTTGTCTTGTGTGCAAAACTGAACGTGCCCACTGCAAAAAAACACACACAAGCTGTCCTCACTAAATAATATAATGCAAAAACAAATATTTTATATGAATCAAAATAGTTTCTGAACTATAAAATGTTTATTTTTTTCCCGATTTGAATTCAGTTTATTGTTCTGCTTGTCATTTTTGGTGGTTATTATCTGACAGACATTGCGCACAAAGAGATTTATTACAGCGTTGTATTTACGTTTTATACACTATGTTGGAAAAATATATTTGAAAGACAGAAAAATCAAAGCAGAAGGTAAAATCAAATGACTAAAAGCAAAATGTTGATTTGTTTTCATTTATCTGGTCCACTTCAGACTGAAGGAGAAATAAAAAAATATATAAACTGTTGCATTTGAATTAGATGAGACCCCGAGTTTGCACCGGGGTATTTATTGATTTTCCTTTTATCAATTTATTTTCTCTGTCTGCCTCTCAGCATCAACAGAGCGAGTGTGCTGCTTGGCTGCATGAGCTTTGGCGTACGCGCCCTTATGAAGGCAGAAAAGGTACGTTTGAACACAGAGACCACGGGTCTAAAGATAGTCTGTGTTCTTTTTAGCTGTCTGTGTGTCTCTTGCTGTGTGTTTCAACCATCAGACCATGATGTTAAGAGTTTAATTCAGTGTAAATAAATTCCAGTGACCTTAATAGTTTGGAGGAAACACTTTGAGGTTACCAGTGTCACATCACTGCAGTGTTGCCTCCAGATAAAGGAACGGGAACACAGATTGAGTCAGAGTCTCTCTGCTGAAAGGTTTTAGAAAACAGATTATATGCATACTATTTAGACATTTCAGAGCATGAGTTATGTCATTTACTGAATTAAAGTAAAAATATTCTAACCAGAGTGCTCCTATTTCAACTGTTTTGTATTTTGCTTTAAGACTTTTGTTTCCAGACTTCTCAGAGCCAAAAGACTATAAACTTGTGGTTTTAAATTACTTTTCAACTTGATGTAGCGTATATAAATTTTTTAAATAGTAATAAACTTTACACAAAAATGAAATTTGCATACTCGAGTTGTTAACAAACAATTTAATATTGAGTTTATTGTCTAATTGAAAGTTTCATTTTACGTCTGTATACTTGTTTCCATTTAAAGATAGATAAGACGTTTTAACATGGCACCTTGTTACCAGCTGTGTTTCTTTTGCAGTTTTTATTGAATGAAGACTATATAAAAGGAAAAATGTGACTAGAAACAATAAGATAAAATTAAAATGTCCCACATATGTGCAAAAGTTGTTATAGATTTATTTAAGGCTTTGTATTTTGTGTTTAAAACTAAAGTTTATGCTTATTAGGGGGGATGAAAAGACAATTTGCACATTGCAAAACAGACGTCAGTAAGCTCGAACGACAAACTCGATATCAAATTAGTGCAGAACTTTCTTTGTCTCCTTTCTCAAAATGCAAATCATTGCAACAAATCTGAAGGTGATGTTTTACCTACTGGTCATAAAACAATTTAATTAGCACATTCTTCTCAATGGCCAAAAAGGAAAACAGTTGCACAATAACCGAAGGGAATCTGCACCATGTTATCCTCCTCTGCCCATGCTTCTCATCAGTCTCCAGTTTTGTGAAATTCATAATATTTTTAGTAGTTTTGTGAAACAGACAAGTGTATGATTACAGCACCACATTAAGGTGGACACTAATGCTGAAATTCAAAACTTGAAATGTTGCCATGCTGTAAGAAACTAACAGGATTACCAGTGACATTTATAACAAGTATGTTTAAGCATCAGGGTTTGTTGGCAATTCATTCTGATATTGCCTATTATAAAGGGATTCACCAACTAACAGAATAATACCATCATTCCTGCAGTCGCTCAACTTCAAACAGTGAAACAAACCATGAAGTGTGTGTGTGGGTGGGGGGGGGGGGTTTAGGTAGAGCATTTCAGAAGGAAACCTGAAAACATTTATACATTATATATAAAACAAAATAAGCACAGTCCCGGTTGTCCCAAGATGATGTACATGTATAGGTCCAGAATTTGACCATGCTCCACTGTTTCGTAGAGTTGCACAATATTGGATTTTTGGCCGATATCTGAAAACTTATTTGGCCGATAACCGATATCAATGTCAATATTTTTTTTTTCCTAGACCTACTTACAGAGATAGCTTTCGTTGCTGTGGAATTAAAATACTACATCATTCTGCAAGGTCTTTGTCAGTTTGGCCTGCTACCAAATGCAGATGCCAAAAAGGGGTGTGAAAATGATGTAACACTATACAGTACTGTATAAATATATAATATAAATTTAAAAAACAGTGCCTTTTATATGATGCATTATTTTGATGTAATGGCCGATGTTCAATATTTACCTTTATTGCTAATATTGGCTCATACCATGCCGATAATATCGTGCATCCCTACAGTTTGGTCCTCGGGGTCAACCTCCCTGCATGTTTTAGATCCCCTGCTTTAACACACTTGGTTGATGGGTGATTAAAATTATTTTACAAAAAAAGATAAACTATTGAGGTAATTTATACTTTTGAATCTGGTGTGTTAAAGCAGGAACACACTGTATTTAGGATAGTGGACAGGTCAGGACTGGGCAACACTGCTGTTTAATACCAAAAATCATTTTCTTACCTCTTTCCTCTCACTGTTTAAACATTTAGCTCTAATTTATTTTCTGTCTGTTCACTCTATGCAGATGGGCACATTTTCTTCCTGCTCCAGAGTCACACAACAATTCCAAGTGTCTTGGTTAGTGCATTAGCATGTAATATTTCAGGGCCTGGGTGTTATTCAGTCATTTTGCATTTGTCATTTGTTAGTTATTATGCACTGTCACCTTACAGTAAGCAGGTTCCTTGTTTGCATTTTAGCTGTGCAGGCCTTTTTTGTGTGGTATTTACATGACCTCCTCATGACTGAGTGGGTCTTGTTTGGGCACTCTGGATTCTTCACACAGTCCTAAAATGTGTGTGTGTGTGTGTGTGTGTGTGTTTTAGAGGAAATAATGAGTCTGTATTGACTTTAGGAGTGGTTTTGTGTCTGATAGACTGGAGACAGCTGGACTAGGATCTAGAAGAAAGGGCACAAACAGAAAGAGTTGCTTCATTCTGAGGCAATAAAAATATAATTGAACAAAATGTAGACACTTAAAGCGTAGCTTCTAATATTAATAGTTTTTAGTCATTGATATGATTGTATTTGTATTATTGCATATTCTTATGTACTGATTAACTTCCACATTTACATGGAACTTAAACATCAAAACAAATTATATTTCATTGAGGCTCACTGTTTGCTTCCTCTAACATTTATCACAATGAATATTTAATTGGCTTAATATGCTAATAAGAAAGATTTAGCTTTGATTCATAGGGAGTCCTGTCCCCTCATCCTCTGTAGCACATCCATTTTTCTCCTCTGTTGTTGTTTCATTCAATTTTTCCTACAAGTCAGGTCCAGTCTGCTTGCCTTTCTGTCTTTTATTCCAGAAGCAGTTTGGGTTTTTGTGTGTAGGCCGTTGTTTTGGTAACTGCTGTCACATCTTGTCATTTTGTCTTCGCTCTTTTGTCACGTGGTGCTTTTTTCTTCTTTGCGCTCTTTATGCCCAAATCTTTCTTCTTTTTCCACATGGGCAGAATAATATTGAACGATGGCTTAAATCTCTCCCTGTTTTTCAGGACACATGCCCTCCCCTCCCCCTTCTTCTAAATAAGTTCACTGCCTATCCTCCCCCTTGTTTCACAGCCGGCAGAAATCTGTTCACTTAGATAAGATGCTTTATATACGGAGATTATGGTCATTATCCATAGTGCAGCATTATTCAGTGAGAACAAGAAGACTGACTGTGCATATGAGTGTTGCAACAAATGTGTGACAGTAGAACTGTGGCAAAATTCAATAGTCTTGTCAAGCTATTGTTAGTAACACAGTGCCCATCAGGATTATGAATCAGATTCATTCTGCCACATGGTGTCATTTAACACACAGAATAGTTAAAGAAAAAACAGATGTACAGTTACACACATGCAAACACACACAATTCATATACTTAACAGAAGTGCAGATGTTCAGGTACCAAATACTGGAATAAGTTAAAGTATTGTGACTGGTAAATATATGTGCCTACAGTAGTCACTCGCTAATTCGCGGTTCATTTTTCACAAACTCGCTCTATTGCGGTTTTTCAAAATAATATTGGGCGTGACACACAGTTGGTTGATTGATGGATGAGCTGCAAGATCGGCATGGAATTTTTATTTAAAACAAATTATTTAAAATTATTTAGCACCAGTGTGCAGCCCAAGTAGCTCCGCTCTGCAGCGGAGAAGTGGGCGTGCCAAGAGTGCTGGCAGGTGGCAGAGTGCAGCCATAGGCAGAGAGCTGAAATCATGACATGCTGTGCTCTTCTACAATGTTTAGAGTTTAGAAACAAAGTATAGCACATTGCAAGAGTGTGGGAAGAGTTTAATACACCTTCATATATACTGTATATATATATATATATATATATATATATATATATAAAGTATATATATATAATGTATATATATATATATATAAACAAATATATATATATATATATATATAAACTATATATACAGTTTATATATACAGTTTATATATACAGTTTATATATATATATATATATATACAGTTTATATATATACAGTTTATATAAAACCTACATAAACTACTACTTACTATGTGTACTACTATTCCTACTTCACAGTTTTTCACTTATTGCAGGGCTTCAGGGTACGGATCCCCCGCGATAAACAATTATATACTGTATTTATAACTCAATTTCTGTGTTAGTGAATTTCTGTCTGCCCCACATATTTGTATAGTCATCAAGATGATTCATGTCACATTTAGTCCTCATTACGCTAAATCTTTTAGCTCACTGTGATTATTTTTGTGCATATGATCATAATACACAGTCACACACGTGCGTGTTTTTGTGTGTGTTTGCCCTTTAGGAGGTCCAAGGATGGTACTACCTACTCGAGGAGGAGCTGGGGAGAAAGAAGCATTTACAAGTTCCCACACGGCACAGTCATAACACTGGTAGGTTAACCTTATCATAAATCAGAAAACAGTGATGACTAAGGCTAAGATTCAATGTTTTGTGAAGCAGCAAGGAGAAAAGTGTATTCTGAATGGCCCTGAGCTTGTTTTTAGGATAAAAATGAAAAGAAGCACCCTCTGGATATCAATACAGTACTTTTGTAGTCTAAGTTCAACACACTGATATGAAATGAGCACACTGGGAAACGCTCGTTGCTTTGTTCAATCATTTGTTGAGTGGATGAAGGGCAAACTCGTTTAAGTGATGGTCACTAGTGAATTAATGATGTTTGGTTTCCTCTGATGTTTCTATAACCACTGGATGAAAACAAGTCACTAGGGTGGTGAGTGGAAATGGTGGTCTTTAGCCCAACAATATCTTGTTCCTCACAAAATCACTTGGTGGAACTTTAGTAACTATGGCTACATTAGCTGTGCTCCCAATCCTCTTTATCTGAACAATCAGAGAAACAGAATAAACAGTCCAGCATGTTCTGACCTGCAGGGAAGAATATTTTAAGAATAAAGGAAGCAGAGTTAGCAAAGTAGATGTTTGATGGAGAAGTTGCAACGATTGTTTGTAAGGTTGAGATCTAAGGAAGTAGAGATACAGTTTATATTGCTCCCTGCCAAAAAATACTGCACAAAACAACTTAAGAAAACCAGTTTAGCTCTCTTATTCAGTACTGCATAGTTCTGTTCTTTCACATTTTCAACAGTTTCCAATTATTTTGTCTTTATTGCACTTAGAAGTGCCAAAGAGCTTTAACTTTGCTTAAAGTGGCTACTTTGTTTTTCAGTCGGGAGGATAATTTTGCATTAAGACTTTTATGGTTTTTTTTCCATCCTAATCAACATTTGACTGTAAATTGGGAAAACAAAATGAACATAAAAGTTACAACATGTAAGTAAAGTAGTGGAATCGAAAAACGAATAAACATGTCTCATGTAAAACAGCTCGTATGTGTTAAATACATGCTATTACCACGTTAGTGTGCGCTCGGCTCCCTGCTGGATATTTTTCTTTATCACTCTTCAGACTAGGAGGCGGGCCTGACTGGGCAAGCGAGGGATTAAGAGAGGGAAAGAGAAAAGCATTAGGCGAGCGAATGAGAGGAAAAACTGAGAGAGCGGCGTGGAGGGAGGGGTCTGGATGTAACCCTGACGCGTCACAGTTGCCAGAAAGAGAGATTGAGACAGAGCTCTTCACTGCTGGCTGGAGTGGATCTCCCCTTACACACAGACACATCTCCTCCCCACACATACACACCCACCCACACACACACACACACCCACATCTGATTGGACTCTTTTATTTCTTATTATCTCTGATGGCTTCTTCTTTTCCTACTGATGGCTGTCTTCAGTTGTAGTTGATGGTGGTACTGATGTGAGCGATGGAGTTATGCTTCTCTGTCAGCCATAAGGGCAGCCTAGACTAGGTGAGTACCATGCTTGTGTTATTCTCCTTCACTTTTCTCACCTCACATGGGTTGGTTTTAGAAGTTGCACGAGGAATTGCAAAGCAGTAAATCTACAACGTGGACAGTAGTGGTTGGATACAAAGAAGCTCTAAATGTGCGTCCTTGTTTGACTTCTTCTCCGGCATTCACCCCCTGCTTTTTGTTTTATTTTGTTTCTTCTCTTATGTCTCGTTCCATTTTTCTTATGCACTTTTATTCTTGCTGGTATTCCATTATTGTAGTCATTATAATGCTGTAGGCACAAGACATCTCAGTTCTCATCCACTCCTCTCCTCCTTGGCTAAATTGGACACAATTATTTTCAGCAACAGACCCCTGAAGGGGCTTATCATACTCACTGAGTGAATTATTGATTCCCGAGCATCAGTTTGACCCTTTGACATAGAAATATTCCACACACTCTTTCTTTAACTCTCCACAGCCCTAGGCCTCTTCTTGCTAAGTGACTTCTTTGTCCCTGTTTACATAACATTTTAGTTTTTATGAGAATGGTTGGGAATATTACAAGATGTTAACTAACCCATCCCAATTTATTTATGCCGCTTGGCTGAACTAGGCTCCTCATGCAACTTTAAAATTAGTTTAATGCTTCTAGATAGAGCTGGACACGACTCAGCGAGCAGGAAACAAATGGGTACACTGACTTTTACTTTAGGGTTACTTGGGCAAAGTATCCTTTTTACCTTTAGATCTGACACGTAAAATGTGTTCATGTCACTGAATTTATACCTGCTAGTCTTGAGAGAGATCAATGCAAGGATTTTCAGTATTTATAACTTGACTACAAAAACGGCATGCCTTATTGCATTAATAAATGTATAATGTTTTCATCTTTCCCCATGACAATACTGGTCCACTACTGTCTCATCTGGTCTGTGTGCATAGATGTAAGCGTGTCAGTGGAGGATGCATACTCATGCATACTCATGCATGCACATGTGCGCTGCCAGCTGGCAGAATATAGGCCATGGAGGCGCTGCTGCAGCATGACATGTACTGACATAGAAATGACACAAACAGTTATTACAGGGGCACTCAATATGCACACTGACTCACTGACTTCTTTTGGTTTCAGTCCATTTCTCTTTTATTTGTTCACTGTGACTGAAGAGTGAAATGTTTTGTTTTTAAACATTTCCAAGTATTTTCTCTGTCGTGTTCATTTCATACTTACTTTTTGTTTGTATTTTTAATTCACTTGGCTCTTATGTTTTCTCTTCAGTATCACTGCTTTTTTATTCAGTGACATATTTGTTAGATTCACTTTTCTCTCTTCTTTGGCACTTATTTTTCCGCAAAGTAACCACAACTGGTGTGACCCTCTTGTTAGCTTTTACGTCTAAGGATACGTGAGGAACATTCCTGTTGTACAATTCACTAATTATGAAATAAATTAAAACATTAAAGTGTTACAGATGTACATCTGAAGGTATCAATACACGTCTTCATAAATTAGTGTAAAAATGTATTTTTCTTCTTATAAGTAGAGTTAATTACATAATGTAATTCTGTGGGCACATTTTCTCAGTTTACCTCAGTTTACCTCAGTTTACCTGCGACTGGCCGGTAAACTTAAAGTAAAATTTATATCGCTTTCTATATACCATATTTTTCAGACTATAAGGCGCACTTAAAATCCTTTAGTTTTCTCAAAAATCAACAGTGATCCTTATAATCTGGTGCGCCTTGTGTTTTAATTCTGGTTGTGCTTACTGACCTTAAACCGATTTTATGTGATACAAAGCCCTCAAAAATCTGTCACAATGTTTTAGTCTCGCTTAATGTGCCTTATAATCCGGTGCGCCTTATTGTCCGAAAAATATGTTACTTAAAAATATATTTAAGGAGGAACCACTATTTCACAGTAGAAATCGTGAAATACCTGGTCTTAATAAAGTCTTTAATATGCTCAATGTTTTTCTCTAACATTTTCAGACATGACAATTTTTTATTCTACTAAGTTTCTAAAATTTCTCTGTATGGTACTAAATTGTGATAGCAGCAGCTAGCGTGCAAAATAAAGATACTTTGATCCTGGAACCAACAATTTAGATGCATCATTCTGAACTGTTTTTATGGGCAAACCCAGGTTGGTTCATACGTGTTTTGGTTAAATTAACTATGTTTCTTCAGTGGTGATCAGTTCATTTTCAAAAATGTTCCTTCTGATAACATACAATTGTGTGTAAAAGCAAACTTGTAAAACTATCCATTCATTTATTCTCTTCCATTATCCGGGGTCAGGTCACAGGGGTAGTAGCCTAAGTAGGGAGGCCCAGACTTCCTGCTCATCA
>JARVGQ010000672.1:17059010-17078355 GCA_031762355.1 Hypsolebias martinsi | reverse complement strand
AAGGCCCCCAGACCGAGATTTGAACCGGGGACCTGCGCGCTGAGAGGCAGCAGCTCTACCAGTTGTGCCACCGTGCTAACCCTATCAGCTCACAGTTGTTAAAGGCGTCGGAAGATATCAGTTATCAGTTAGACTCCTCTCTGAGGAGACAAAGAGGCCCTCTTGACTTCATGGTTTAATATTAATTTAACATTAGTAAGTGAAAACATCCATGACCTTTACATAACTTTCTGCATGAGTCTCACTGAGTCACAAGGATTCATTTTCAAGAGAGACCTGTTTAACCTCCTAGGACCTGGCATCCAGATATGCAAGAGTTCAGGTCTTAGGAGGTTAAACAAAACCCACATATCATTCGTATTATCATTATCATTCTTGCTGTTCGATGTCCACATTTTCCACATATGTACTCTTCTTCCTTCTTATCCTCTTCATTCTGTCTGCATTTCACTTTTGTTCCTATTCTGACCTCTACCTGTTGCTTTTCAAACACACAAATCCAAGACTTAATGATGTTAATTATTGCGCTGGGCAGCGTTTAATTAAATTCCGTTGACTTTCTTTAAGAATTAAGGATTTCCCTATGATGGAGTTGTGTGTGGCTTTATTTTAGTTCACCTTTAACTATTCATAACTGGGTTTATGCAATGGCACAGACAAATGCCTCACAGACTCAGTCCTAAGAAGGTAATGCAGAGCATGAAATCCTTCTCAGTTTTAATTATGCACATTCTTTAGTCTGAAAAATGGCGTCTGCTTCACTGTGCATGTAATGGAGCTGGGATAAGAGTTAAATTCCTGCGTCAAGAACTCCTTCTGACTGGTAGAGAAAGAGTGACGGTGAAAAAAGAGCAAGCATATAAAATCTAGCTCGCCTGAAGTTGATGCTCCACTTTTTAAATGTCACCTTTTACTTTATGCATCGTCTGGATTTGGTTTCTCTTCAATTCCTTCGGTCGCAAACGGAAAAGTAGAGCAGGCGTCTGTGCAGCGTTACTGACACTGTTTGAGATGGCTATTTAGAAAGCTCTTTATATATTAGCACATGATGTGATTAGATAACGCCTGATGAATAGCTTACATGACTCGCTTCAGGTCTAAAGCAGACATATGGTCAGTTTAACGGACCAGGTTTGTGTGTGTGTCTCATAAGGCGTGAAAGAAAGATGTGGCCCGTCCTATCCTGCTCCTTTATAGGTTTTAAATTGAGGCTTCAATTTTCAGCAGAGCAAGTTCTAAAAATAGCAAGTTGGGGAAGAAAGAGGGGAAGAGGTAGAAAGGCATAAAGAGGGAGGGAATGGAGGACACCGACTGCTTTGGTCTACAGAGAGTTGGTTACATTTTACCCCCCACCCAACACACATACACACACACTTTTAATCCATCACATTTTCACAGCTCTCCCGTTCACATTCACAACTCTGTCTCTCCCCCTGATTCCATCTGTCTCACCCCGAGTCGCCAAATCCCTTTTTACCCCCCTCCTCCTCCCTCCGCCCACCTATTCCCTCTCGCTGCCTTTCGCACACGGGTTGGCATACACGTTGCCACCGAGCTGGGGCAGGAGCTGGAACTGCAGCGGCAACACTAAGAAACAGGACAAAGAGGAGAAAGGCAGTGCCGACACATCCTTCAAAAACGTGCAGGAGAACAAGTCGGAGTAGTGTCTGCCTACTTGTGGTGCGCTTGTTCTGCTCTCTACAGTTTTGGTGGATGAATGAGGCTGTTTTTGTCGCATATTCGGACCCACAATAATAACAACACACTCGTGTACCCTCATTAAACAAGCAGGACCACTGCGAGTCCAGATGCCGGTGTCTAAGGTAATATATGAAATATTTTTGTGTCACTGATGGTCACACTAAAAGCTGAGACTTGTGGAGACTTGTGTTTTCTGTGCTGTGAAGATGATTTACAAGATTAATTACGGTTTGATTTATTTTGTATTGTTAACAGTGACTTTGTTCACCGTGTTGAGGTTGTAAAAAGCCAGTTCTCTTTGCTGCAGTCCCAGCTGCTGTGAAAAATCTGTCCCAGGTGAAACCAGGACTGCATTTTTTTTTATTTATTTATTTTGGTGAGATTAGTTGGTGGAGACTTCTGTCCCTTTGTGTTCTTTATTTTATTTTATTTTTTATTTTATTTAAAAAGACAGCTCTAATTCCCTTTTTGGTTGATTAGGGTACTCGTCGTCCATCAGAAACATTTTGCTTTTTGTTTTTATTATTAGTTGTTTTATTCGAAAATTGACTCAAATTGTATATGTTTGATCAGATTGCAGTTGTTAGTTTATTTCTCTCTTTTTTTGCATTAGGAACCTTTGAACTGTCTCATGAAACTAGTTGAATTAGATGAAATCATCCTCGCAGGACCTTTAGAGGATTCTGAGGATTTTGTCAGTGGTGGGTGCTGACCAGAATAAGTGGGGCAAGACACCAAAAGAATGTGTTCTACTTTTCAATGTCAACTACTTTGACACAATGAGAGGAGAAATGTTCCTCTGACAGAATGAATGAGAACACATTGTAAAGTTCAGTTAAATACTCAACTAGAATTTATGGAAGGGATACTGAAATATAGATTTTTATAAGCCTTTCTGTTGTGTCGCATGCCTGTCTTCTTTTATTCCTCCTGATTTTTTGCATATGTGTTGCTGACCCCAATAAAGACAAACACATTTGTTTATTTTTTTTTTTTACAAAATATATTTCTGTGTGCTGAGCAAAATCCCCTCTGTTATAGTTACCGGTACATATTTTTAAGTAAGGGTGCCTGTGGTTTTCATGTACCTGCATATATGAAGTGCAAAGCGATAGAACAGAAAGTTCTGCTTGAATGTCTGCAAGTATGAATCAGAAACACAAAGTTTTTTAATCTGGAAAGGTTGAAAAAGGTACTATAAATATAATTTTACAGAATGTTTTCCTATCATGATGTTGATTAAAACTAGGTTAAACAAAAATGTTTGTTTCCCATTAGTGCAATGACACAGAATTTGATGCAATGTGATACAGATCATTTATTTATTTAGTGTTATAAATGAATTTAATTGGATGAAATACTCAGATTAATTAGCAAAAAATTTGATTTTAGTATCTGTACAGTACTATAGTTTTCTTTTGTTTTTGTTTTTTTTACTTTGAAAAGATACACAAGATGAAGATAGCGTGATGTCATTATAGCTGTTTTGGCCATAAATTAGAGCAACATGCCACTTCCTTCTTTTGAAAATGTCACTTCCCTTTTTGGGAAAAATAAAAAAATCAGATGCTCTAAAAATGTTGATGGTATTAATATGATAGTGATGTTATGCCAGATGGTGTAGTTTGCACAGAATCAAAGTGAAAACAGTAGATTTGTTTGCTTGAGAGACAGTGGAGGTAAACTGCATAAAAGATTTGAACAGTAAAGTGTGGGAGCTGTTTTGGGGCCGTTGTGTGTTTGTGTATGGTCCTCACTTTATCAGAACTGAATTATAGATTATATGGAAACCATCTGTTACTTATGTTTAAACCAACAGTACTTCTGCAACTTGTTAACCCGTCTTGAAGGATGGTAGTAAGTATGCTGTATAAAAATGATGCCATTAATTTACTGGAAATTTACTGGCACACTGATCGGAAAACCCATAAAGCAAAATAAAGAACCTTATTAAAATAGAAAGTGACACATGTCAGAAAAACAACCCTCTAGGGTTTCATTAATTTGTCAGAATATGACACATCATGCCACTGGGTGATGCCATTTTTTTCCACTTTGATGAAGGAAGAACTTTAATTTTTATATTTCACTGATTGGCTTTGGCATATTATGTAATTGTTGGTTTGGCAGGCAATATTAGGGTGCTTAATTGTTTTGTCAGTACAGTAGTCCCTCATTTATCGATGGGGTTCGGTTCCTAGCCTCTCACCCCCCCACAACCACCCACCGCAATAAGTGAAAAACCACAAAGTAGGGATAGTAGTACACATAGTAGTAGGAGTAGTAGTAACTAGCAGTCTATTTGAGTATTTATATATATTAAGGTATTTTAAACCCTTCCCAAACTCTTACAATGCTCCTAACAATTTTCTAAACTCTTAAACCTTTTAAAAAATATTAATTTGAAATGGGCCCTCACCAGAGAAGATGAAGATGAAGAAGAGATGGGGATGAAGAAGTAGCTGTCCATTGATGACTATGAAGATGATGAAGATTAGATGGAACCAGGGGCTTTGGCTTTGTCCTTCATTAAAAAAGTGCAAGATGGCATATTTTCCAGAACAGGCCAATTTCGTCCATGTTTAAAACTTCTTAAGACCTGTAGGCACCCCCCCCCCCCCCTCAGCGATCAGATCTTTGAGCGTCGTGTTGACAAACTCCTCCGCTCCTGCTGTGTCAGTGGACGCAGCCTCTCCGTGCAGAGAAACCCTTTTTAATGCAAATCGTTTGAGAAATTTGTTGTACCATCCCTTGCTGGCAGTAAATGCAGTTGGTTTGGTGGTTGAACCAGGTGGTCGAGGGTCCAGCTTCGGATTTGTTCCCACCTCCCCTCCTCATTTGCATTGTTTCACCTTTGTCAAGATGGTGTTGGTATCCAAAGTCATGTTTTTTTTCCCTGTCATCATTAATCCACACTACCAAGGGAGCTTCCATTTTAACAATCGTGTCATAAAGGCGACCAACATCCGTGCAGGTACGGCCATCTTTAAGTTGGTCCAGAAGCTCCACTTTGTCTGTAATCGTCTGCATCTTCTGCTGGCGTTTTGGTTTGGTGCCAGAAACTTTTGAACGCACAGAACGTTTAGGAGCCATAACACGAAGTCCAATTGAAAAAGAGCACAGGTGAACAGATGGTTACAGCCAATCAGCATCCGGAAAAACAAAGCCGACGGTTACTGATCCAGTCAGCGCCCGGGTTACTAAGCACAATGCTCTGTTTTTTAAAGAGACATGTCCTGACTTGATTTACGCTTTCTTGCTTATCTTACGTTTGTAAAGTTGAATTTTCTTTAAAAACTTTGCCATGTGACATTAATAAAATTTTACATTTGAAAGGCTGGTTCAGCAGTCAGGATTTCGCTTTGCAAAAATACCGTTTGGCAGAAAACAGCGGCCGGAGGCACTTCAGCATTGACTTAAGGACAATATAGTCCTTATAAGTGGCAATTACAGTACATTGGAGGCTGAAAAAAGGAAAACTACAAAATGGCGGCACCTGTCCGAATTATTATTATTTTTGTCATTCATTTTTTCACAACCGCATGAGTACAGTTATATTACAGTACACTACACAATCGTGTGTCTTGTACAATTTTTTTTTGTCCAATATTATGGACTGTATGTCCACAAACCCCCATAGAGTGAGTCCGCAGAAGTCAAACCGCAAAGTAGCAAGGGACTACTGCACTGTGGTATTTTATAGTGTTTTGTCAGCAAATACCGCTGAGGTTGCAGTCACCTTCAGTCAAAGTGAAGTGGTTATTTTACTTCACTTAAGATAAGAGCAATACCTGAGGGCTAAAGGCTGATTAAAACAGCTGTTCTCAAACTCCTTCCAGAACTACTTCTTGCTGGTGTGTGCCTCAAGTATCGGGTGATTGATTCGAAATTTGTAGTCCGGTTTATGCAGAAAAGCAGATGAACTGTGCTGCCTTTATTTTACTTCAGCTCCTCGGCTGAAGTAGACAGTCAAGGAACTTGTGGAAGGAAGTGACAATTTTTGCACATGGAGGAAACGTCACAGAGACACAGGTGGATTTTCATGGCTGTGCTGTCCAGCAGTGAAGGAACACCTTTTCTATTTTCGCCCGTTATTGTGCACAGTCTGTCAGAAACGGTGATCTCTTTAATGACAAATGTGCAAATTAGAGCTTCTCGGTTAACAACTTAAACATCATATCTTCCTCCTCTTCTGTTAACACGTTCCTCTCTTTCTCCTCCAACTCCTCCATCATCACCTGAAAGTGGGAGGGCTTACCAGGAGTTCTGCAGTTTCTCTTTAAGTATACAATGTTAGATTTCTTCCTTCTCACAAACATTCAGTTCCCAGAGCAGTTACTATGATTGTTGTATGCCATGTGATGGAAAGACCATTGATTCAATGACTACATACTGTGTGCTCAACTTAAAAAATAAACTTAAAAACTTTACTGAAAAGGGGAAACAGCCATCATGCAGTTGACCTACCAGACTGTAATCACAGCAGTAATAAAATGTACCTTTTCTTTATTTTATTGACAAGCTAGGAGGATGTTAGCGAGATAAATTTAAATTAAAGGGTCGATTTACTTTAATACATGGAATAGATTTATGGAATGGTTTGGAAAACGATGTAAAAAAGCTAAATCAGTGTCTATATTTAAGAAAATGATTAAGAACAAGTTCTTGAATAGATATATATAAATGTAAAATTTCAAGTGTGCTATTAATCGGAAATTGTTATTAGTTATTAATTCTGTTCATGGAAAATCTTTGTTTGAATTGATGACTAGATTTTTGTTTTAAGAAGGGGCAGATATTATAAGAATTTTTATTCTTCTTCTGCTTCCTTTCATTTTAAATTTTGTTTTCTTCTTTCTCTATATGCTTTGTAATTTGTTTCTTTTGTGTTTTTAAATTTGAAATGAATAAAAAAATAAAAATAAAAAAAATAAATCACCATTGTGATGACGTTAACATGTATTCTGTAAAGTGCACTAGTGCAGAAATAAATTAGAATAATCCACATATAATATAGAATGCTTCCATAATATTTTTAACTGTCTCACATTTTAATCATATAGCATAGCATGGGCTTTACAGTGGGACCTGCAATTGAAGTTAAATCAAACGCAACATTTACATGACAAAAGTGAATGGATGGATAAAAATACTGTAGTTACATTTTCAACTATCAGTAAACCAGATTTCTGGTCACGTCCAAGAGTTCATTAATCTCTTACTGTTTTGAAAAATTGCAATATTCCCTATCAACTTTTCACTGTTCTGTTTCTGTTGACAGACTCTTTGTTGGAGTCAAGTCTACATTTTTGTAGTTTGTGTACTGTGCTTAGAAACCAAAGTACACTGGTTAGTACAATGTAATTGTCAGTTTATTTTGATTTTTAAGCATAGTGAACAATTCCAAATTTATTTGATGCTTATACTTGAATAAATGTACAATAAACTTTGTACAATAAATGGCTTTGTATTAAAACCATGTTATAGAAGGTATAAAACAGTCTCAAAGCAAAACATGTTCAAATAGGAAATACAGAATTATACAGTAATTCGATGGCTAAGCGAATGTAATAAACAAGCGCTGCGTACAGACAGATTGTTACGGAAGTGTTTAACTACCATTTAACATATCAATAACACGTGCCCAATGATATGTCCTGTATCATTGGGCACTTTTAAGTGGGTGTACTGACATTTTTAAGCTTTTCTGTTGGGTATAATCAGTATACCCGCATATTGCATAGACTGCACCACTGAGACAAACCTTTAGAGGACATTCAAGGAACTGCCAATGTTTGGGTGCATTCTTATGCTTTGCTGTTTCACAACATTGTAGAGCAATGGGTACACACCACAAAGTGCTTCTGCCACTCGAGCTTAGTCTCAGAAATACGTATGGGACAGTCTGAAGTCATGACTGTTCTTGTCTGTGTTGGAGCTGTTGGCTTTTTGTTTGCCTTAATGCTGACATGACAAACAAAGACTGGACCCAGTCTGTCAGTGTCCTTGGTGGTAAAACTGTTGCAGACAGATACCAATAGACATATTTACTTACACATTTGTGTAAACAGTGGCAAAAGATAGTGTTTAATTGCCATTTGTGTGGCATTTTGTATTTTTAGGTTTTACTTAAGATTTGCAAAGTAATAAACAAATTCTGCAATATTTATGTAGAGTTCTGAGGACATTTTTTTGCATTTAAATACATCATTTCTTTAAAGTGCCACACATATTTTGAGTAGGAGCATCTAAAGTGTTGTCAAGCACATTGTAGTCACACAGCCTCACTTTAGATGGGCTTCTGCACTCACTGCACAGAAATGGAATGATTCCTTAAGAAGTTTTTACTTTGTACATGACAAGGATCCTCTTTCAATCATGGTACTCATGACGCTCCATGTGTGTGTGTTTTACTACCCATGTTTGCGTGTGTTTACCGTGGTTATGTGTCCATTGTGTTTTCTCTGCATCCTGTGGGACCATACTGTAGTGCTTTAATGCCTTTGTGAAGAAACGGAGGGGAGGGGGGTGTTGTGAAGGCACAAATGGACGCAATATGTGCGCACATATGTCAAACAATATTTGCAGAGGCACGTGCAATCACGAGGGCATTACGGAGCAGTTAGTGTTTTCAGTGGACATTCACGCCACATGTTTCTCTCTTCTCTCGCTGCTTGTTAGCCTCTTCTATTTAGCTCTGTCTCCTCCCCTTCTCTCTCTCTCTCCCTCGTTTCCTTCTTACTTGTTTGTGTAGCTTGGGAGTCTACCCACTCTGTCTCTTGGGCATTCTTTCTCTCTCTCTTTCTTTCATCTCTTTCCGAAGATCTGCACAGTTCAATTGGCCTAGCCCGCACTGACGGACTGACACACACCAGCTCAGCTGGCCAGCCACAAACACTCACACCAGTTTGACAGCGGAAGTAGGCCACTTTAATAGGGATATGTGGACTGCCTCTCTCTCTCTCTTTGCTGGATTATAACTTAGAACGTCTTCCTCTGGCCAGGTAGGATTTGTATACTAACATGTTGATTTGTATCTGTTCATGGCAGGAATTGTGGTTTCTGAGTAATCACCAGTGTGGCTTTATACAAATGGATTTTATGGAGGAGGAATAATATTTTAGAGAATTTATGCAGTTATTTTGTGTTCCCGTGAATTTTGTGAAGCAGGAGGCAAGAAGTGGTTTGATGAGAGACAGAGGAAAGAAAGACAGAAGACCAAGAGATGAGAGGAAAGATAGGAAAAAGCAATAAAAGCACATTTATCACTGGACATCTTTATGACAGGCCCATATGAATTGTATCAGTCATTGTTTTGCTTTTAAAACTAGATACTTTACCTTTAATTGCTTTGGTTTGCTGTGGTTTAATAAAACCTCCTTTTATGTCTTTGTTTTTGAGCTTTTATTCACATCCTGTTTCACTCCACCTGTCCTTGGACAGCTTTAACACCTTCCTTTTATCATCACCTCCCTTGATATAAACAAAAATGATTGTCAGTGTTTCTGGTCAAAACATATTTATTTATTTATTTTTTTATCGTAGTGAAACTTGGTTTGACCATGCACCACTGAAACGACTTGGTTTGTCACAACGCCAGGCGAGTTGTAGTGTGAAAACGTGGAGTCTGAGAGAAAGAAGGACGTTAGAGGATAGCCATTAAATGCACATGCTCTAAACCATGTTAGAGCCAAGCTGAAAGTGATGCAAACAAGAGAAGAGGCAAACTGATGGACCACAGGGAAAAAAACAACAGGAAGCACGCTGAGAAAATTGCTTTTTGCTTTTCCTCATTAGGTGAATTGTGGGGTAATTCTCTTCTAACAGAAGGAAAAAAACCAGGGAGGATTAGATACAGGGTATGCATTGTGCATTGGTGAGAGCCAGCATTATGATCAGTAAGTTAAGTAAGTGTTTTAAATGTATTCCAGTTACAGTTTCAATACATCTAGAAATTTTGAAAGATCCAGTGTCACTGAAGAAAATTCTCTTCCTTGTCCATGAGCAAACCATCCATCCTATGACGTGCACGCATGCATCGAAAAGAAGAACACAACAGGATTATTAATATTTATCAGCTGCTTTAAAGGGTCCAACAAGAACAAATGAGATGCATGTTATAAACCTGGAAACTGTGCCACTTATTTTACACCTCGTTGTTTGTCACTCAGGCACTTACTGCACCCAAGGAAAGATAGAAAGGAAAAATAAAAAGAGAGACATAAGTAAGTAAGTATACGCAAATACACAAACGTCACTGTGGAGGACATGAACTACATTCATTTCCTGGTGATGTATCCCAATGTCAGCCGAAATCTGCTCTTTAGCCCCATCTTTGTATTTAGATGTAACGACTTATGCTTCTTGTCGCGGCATGGAAGAGAAAGGTCCTCACAATGTGACTGTTAAAAGTGATTTATGCTTCCATAAATGTACGCACACACATCTCTTCCTGTTTCTGTGAAGGCCCTTTCCAGTCCTCAGTGGTCACACTGTCTTCAGCTGTCTGGCGTCATGGGGCAAGTTACGTCAATGACATATTCAGCTTCTATCAGTAATGGCTTTGCAAACCAACCCCATCTTTTCCATCCTCTCTGGTTGTCACAGACAGTGCCTGGTTTCTTTAATTCTTACAAAGGTCTGCAGGCATTGCAGTGTGTTTCTTAATGCAAAAATTAGACGAGTTCCTACCCAGTCTTAGTAAAATGTTTAACAGATTCAGCAGTTAGGTTGTCCATATGAGGCTGCTTAATTGTAAAGATAAGAGAGACACTGAGTGGATTCTAGCTGCTAATACAAGTCTATATGATAAAGATCTGAACCCCAGTGTTAAAACAAGTCAAATCTGAAGAATTCATAACAAGTAAAGGAAAATTCATGGTAAAAGAAAGGAATTTCCTATTTAGGATATAGAGATTTGGGACAATAGGATGATTTAAAAAAAATTACAGCATCTTAAATAGTAATAGACCAGCAAGGCATGAAATTATAAACATCAATTGTTAACTGAACAAAAACTCAAGTGAAATTATGAAGCAGAGGTAAAAAAATTGCATTATTGGAGCTTTCTGCTGGATTTGCAGAAACATGACCTGAGCTCCTTACAATCAACGAGTCAACACTTATTCTGTGATCTTCAACAAAATAAAAGTCCACCAACAGTTGAGGTTTGGCCAACATTGAGTCCTGCTATAAACTGTACTGGTCATTAAACTGTGATCAGAAGAAGTAACAAGAAGTAGCCAAACGTCTTACACAGTAAGATCATTACTTCAGGTTGCTGCTGAAAACAAGGTTTATTGACAGTTTCTGTAATTTAAGACTTTGTTTTTGTAAAATTACCACTATATGCATGTTATGTGGTTTTACTTATTCGAGATTGTTTTTTCTCCTTTCAAGACCTGCTGAGGAGCAGATGATCTTTTACCTTTGTATTACATCTTGTTTGGTAGAAACATTTTAATATGAATGTATTTTTATATGTAAATATTAAGTGTTATTTTGCAAACAAACAAAAACTTAACTTAAAAAATTATTTTTAGTCGTAAAGTTACAAATTGTCTTAATCAAGAGTTTATGCAATAAATGTTTGCTTTTAATTCCAAAATCGTCAAATTATTTCCAGGATTAACAAACAATATGGCTTTTTTTTCTTAAATAATAAACCATGACTGTGACAGATGCAGTGTTTGTATCATGTCAGGTCATTTTACTCTCTACCCAGGTGCCACATTACCTTTCATCTATGGGTTATTTTCTTGTTGACAGTGCATCTGACATAGACTATCTGTTGTGTGAAAACAAGGCCGGAGAATAGCATCTGACATTGTCTGGACTCGGTTCCCCAGATGCTGTTCACTGTACAGTAAAGTTTGTACGTAGAATTCATTTAAAAGTATTTGACATAACTACTTCAGGTTAAACGTTTATGTACTTGTGCTAAATTTTAACACAGGGAGGAGATAAACTGAAGATACACAAACAAATGTTCCAATTTCAGAACGAGAAAGGAAAAAAGAAAGATTGCCAGGCATTAGTTGATGGTTTTTAATTAAAATTTTATTCAGTTACCATTTTCTATATACTGGTTTGTAAACAAATTCAGTGAATCTATCCCTGCTCCTAAATCTCTAAATATCATCAAACACAAACACAGCTGTGATTGTTACTAATAATTTATTCAATATTTCAGCTGAATTATTAATAGTAGTAACTACTAATACTGTAGTAAACTAGGTCAAACTCCCTGACAAGTTTTTTCTATGTGGCATTGTAATACTGGAGCTCCTGCAGTGTCATATAAATCAGGAATATTTGTAATTCAAGAGAATAAACTTGAAATTTGTTGATCTTGTTGGCCACCATTTTGTGTAAAATCTTCAAGGTTGCCATGATTTCAAACTTTTGTTTCCCCAAATATATATGTATATATTTACTAGTTATACTAAAAATGTAATATTTTCCCCAAGGTCATGGTATTTTGATCCAAACTTCTCATGACCGATTTTAGTGGGATCTGTGTTTCAGTGCTCACCTCCTGGATCTAGAACACATTTTACGCTCCCTCCTTCCTCATGCTCCTCTTTTCATGCTCTGGTTTCCTCTTCCCTTTGGGTCTGATCACGTTTCCTGATAACCATTTATTTTCGCTGGTCTCTGAAATCGAGGCCTAAAGAGTGTGGTGCGTTGCAGTGCATGTAATCAGGCCATTTAGAGATTGATCATCTATACGGTCAGGCTATTTAGAAAGGTTTTGGTACTACACAAAGCAATAAAGGCCCCCCTAAATCTTGTGTCCAAGATTGTTCTTGATGTCAAATCAGGTCTAATGTATATTTAGCTAGTGCAAGCATGCACTCCTGAAGGCCCACAAACCTAATGTTTAGAAATCGACGTATGTCTGGATTATTACCACATAAGATAACAGCATCAGACACAACTCCTCCATGTTAGACATGTGATTGGAGGAATGTGTGAGTTTATGTAACAACCGGTGACATAGACAGGAACATATGATTTCACTTAAGGCAAATAAACAACTTAAGTGTGGCTATATTTAGTGGAAAATTATGGTCACAAACAAGTTGGCTATCACTCCCGAGGCAGATAACAGCAGCATCACATCCCCAAGGAGTTGCTAACGACAATTTTCCTCTGAAAGTATCTTCCAAGTACTCCACACCGGTTTTTCCGTTTCAATATTTTCTTGCTTCAAGCTTATGGGGCACTGGAAGGTTGTGTTTTTCTTCTGAACAGGCGCTCTGCAGTCAGTCAACCCCCATCTTCATCGTTCTTCTTACTCCTCGTGTTAAAGGTGCTTTTGTTTCGTCAACTTTTTACATTTTTTCAACTTAATGTTGTTTTTAGATGTTTTAAATTCATGCGCTGTGGATGTACAAGCAACCCTGTTAGGAATTGCATGTAAAACAAATCTCTAAAACCACATAGGAACCTATCCATCACATTTAGTTTTACTTATAGGTGACAAGCTATAAAGTTTCATATTCTATTAATTTGACTCCATTGTGTGGAGGACAGCTTCACATTGTGAAATAGCCAGGTGCTGTCAGGTTAACCCAGTGTATTGAGTTGCAATAATAGCTCACTTGCTGCAGGGTTGCATCATGTCGGAAACACCTGGCCTGATGCAGGAGAGTCGGGAGAAGAACACATGTAAAAGCAGCTGCCAATTAAAATGAGATTTTCTTGGAAAATAATCTGAAAACAGATGCTGTTGATTGGAAACAAAAGTGTGACACAACGGGAAGCCATCGGTGACAAAACCATTTGGATGGATTATAATTATAATTTATTTTTTTTGCTATAAGAAGGGATGGGTATGTGGCTCTAAATATATTTTAATGGTCATGTCCTGCCAATATGACTCCTTATACATTAGCTTGCTTATTGCTAGTTAAAAAAAAAAACAAAAAAAAAACCTAGTTGACTGGCCTCACCAGACTGCCCAGTAAAGCTGATTAAAAGCAAGTAACATAAATAATGGTGTAAAACTTGGAACGAGGTAAAGAGAATAATTTCTCAGAGAAAGGTCCTTAAGAGGACAAAAAAATGTAATATGTGTTTTAAGTAACTTTTTTTATAGGAAAGAGGAGAAAAAAATAAAGTAAATTTAGCTTTTCTCAAACTGCATCAGGGTGTTTCTATTTTATTTTTTAAAGTTACCAAAAACATCAAACTGACATGTATTTATAGTGCTGCAAAGTCATGCTATATTTACATTTGATGACTCAGCATGGATTGAGCGTCTCCGTTTAAAAATACAGAAGATGCATCACTGATGGAGCGTGACTCACAAAGTATATATATATACAGGTATATATAAAAAAAAGTACACTCACTCAACATCCCCGTTAATTATTCTTAATTTATAAGCTGTGAACAAAAGTTTGGCAACGTTTTCCAAAAACCGGAGCTCAATGAAGAATGGTAACTGATGAAAAATAGATTACCGGTAACTTTGTTCCACCTTTTTAATCACCGTGTTCTGTGTTTACCCTCTGGGCTGTGTAAACAGGATGTGTCCTTTTAAACTTATCTAACTCTTGCACAGCTTTTGAGGAAATCAATGAGATGACTCAGTGAGTAAAGGAAGGTATTGAACAGAGAAAACCCCAGTACAGTACTTATATATCACTCCGCCATCCAGCTAAACTCAGAGTAGCGATGTTGATGGAGCGGAACAGAGGAATTTAAATTATGTCTTATTGTGTGTAAGTGAGCAACATTGTTCACAGCATATTTTATTGAGATGAATTGATGAATTTAGCAAACATAACATTGCATGCATTAGTCTGTCACTTGAAAATATTAGACAAAGTTGAAAAAAGTCCACTCTTTGATTTAGCGTCTTACTTAAAAACGATGCAGGGAATCTAAAAAAAGGAGAGAAGAAAGGAGGTAAAGATGAAAGATGACACTTGGTAACTGAGAGGCAGAAAGGTTTGTGGGGAAGCCGTGGTGACAGAGTTCATAGGTGCACCTTTAGCTTTTGGAGAACGCACACCACAGCTGCTCCTCTGGGTTGGGTCGTTTGTTGCCGTGGTAACAACAGGACCCATGAAGTCACATGATTATCCCCGGGTGACAGAACGCAGGAAATAATGTTAAAGCTTTTTTTTTTTTTTTTTTTTTTTTTTTTAACTATGTGGTCCTTTTAGGTTTAAAAATAATATTTTCTTATTATTTTTTTTCAGCAACAACAGAGACATATCTGCATATAAACTAGAGCTTTCATCACTTTCAGAACTTTCACATTTTTTCACAATTTTTATTGTTCTTGTTGTTTTTAGCTACGTTTCCCGCCCTCGCCTATTATTTATTTATTTTAATTTTAGACCTAAATCCATATTGTTGAAACCAAATCGATTCATTTTTGTAAATTAAAAGCATCCACATCTACCTATGCATAGACTCTTCAACGATACTAATAGGACCATCAGGTTGATTCCTAAAGGTGGTCAGTTGTAGATGAACGTATAATGATTACTTTGTGAAATTTTCATGAAATTCATCCAGTGGTTCACGAGATATTTTGGTAACAGGCACATAAACACTATGGAGAGCCATTTCATTCAAAAAATAAATAAATAAATAAAAAGTGTTATTTAAAAATGATTATTAAATATTCCATTAAATAAATAAATGGTCCCATGAAATAAAACATTTAAATAGAAATGTTTATTTTTTCCAATTTATTTTTTATTTATTTCAAGATTTATGTTTTATTTAGTTCACAATTTATATTTGATTTATTTCAAGATTTTTATTTATTTCAAGATTTATTCATTTATTTATTTAATAACGGAGTTTTATTTTGTAACACTTTTATTTTGTAAAGCTCCTTTACATATTTCAGGGGCTTTAATTTTTTTTTTACCCCGTTTTTCATTTTAAGCTCTTTTTAGTTCATGTTCTTACATTCAAATGAGGGGGCGGAGTTTTCTCTGTGGGGCGGGTCTTTACATAACACTATTTATTTATTTATTTGAATAACACTTTAGTTATTTATTTAATTTTGAATTAAATAGTTCTCCATAGGCAGCAACTTTAATGCCTGCCTTCACCCCCACAAGCAATAAAAAATATACATTATTGAATAAATCACCACAAAGCTTATTTAAACAGGACTACGGTTTTTATTTTTGATTATTTTTAATGCTAGTGAATTTTTTGAGTATGCCTATTTATAATTAACCCTTTCTCTTTTCCATCTATCTCGTCTCATTTCTGCGGCGCTACTATTAACTGACTTCCCTCCTCCCTTCTGCTTGTCTTATCCACTTTGTCACCTTCATCCATTCAGTCTCTCGCCCGACATCTGCCTCGCTCGGCCTTTTTAGAGCTGGTTTTGTTTTCTTGCTTCATTGAGGCAACAAGAACGGAAAAAAAAAATGCTCTGGTGATTCACTGGTGACTCTGAGATGTGTTTGAGAACACATATTGTACACATGCAGCGAGCGCAGAAGCAAAAGCACTACTGGCACACCCCACTAATTGCAGATTAGCTTACTTCTACTTATTTAATGTTATTATTAGCAAATCTGATAAGTAGAAAAAGGTGTATTTCATATAAAACATCTAAAAGTTTGTTGATTGTTTACATCCTTGGATTAAAAAACGAGATCATGGCGTTTGAACTGAGTTTTCGTGACGCTGCTTGGAGTTGTTTGTGTTTGCTTGTTTGCGTACTCTGCAGGGAATGTGAGAGGGAACACGTGTATGTGACAGGACAGGTGACTCCATTGTGTCTCAAACGATAACTTCAACAGAGAGGGGTTTGTGCTCGCAGAGCAGGAAGACGTGGAAGCTGCTCAGGGCTGAATCCCACATGATGGCAAGATAAGAATGTCTCATGACATTTTCAAATGTTTCAGTGGCTAAATCAACATATGGAAACTATCACGACTATTCAAAAATATCCCAATTAAATACTGACGGACGTTCTGATGTGAACCCTTGGGAGCAAAAACGCAAGTTTCCTTTCTCTCAAGTCAATGGTTGCTTTAATGACAGTACATTTCCACCCTGAACAACATGGAGAAGCCTTGAAGTCTTGTTTGCATCACTGCTTTGAACCATTAAAGTAGAATCACAGGAAGGTTACGGAAGGATTAAATGTACAACCGGAGAGGTCTGGATCACCTTCAGGCAGTTCCTGTATCCTCAAGTTTCTGCTCGGTGAACACGTGGTTATAAAAACAGACTAGACCTGAACAACGGAGGAGATGGTCTATGTTGGACTAAAAGGCAATCCTGAGGTTTTGTTTGGATCATTTGGAGTCTGGAAAGGACCAGACCAAACCATGAACTTATCTTCATCCCAGTCCTGCTTGGTGAAGTTGGGCCTATGGACCCAGTTTGGAACCAGATGTTAAGGGGAAGTGAAACAGAGAAGATGAAGGTGCCTCAAATGAAATTTGCAAGGTTAAATTATACCTGATGAATCAGAGCCATTAAAACCACCTTCTATTTTTTATGATGGGTTTTTATTAACTCCTACTTCTGACAGTCATCCTAGTGCTCAAAAAAATTAACGTCACTTTATGCAAATTTTCATTAGTGCCAATAAATATGTAGAATAATTGTGTACCCTATATTAAGGAGAGGTCAGAAATTAAAATAATAAACATGGACCAACCCTCATTAAAATAATGGTAGTTCTTACCATGCCGAAATCCCCCTCATGAATTGAACACACAAAAACTGGTTTACGTTAAACCCACCATGCATGTAACATTTATTGACAGTTTGTGAATAAAAACAGCGTGAAATTATATCAACAGTGTTCGAATGGATTAATATAACTAGTAATATTATCGAAGTATGATGTAAAAATAACTTTTAGCTTTGAGGAGAGAAGGTATCTAAATTTGGAACTAACTCTTAAAATTAGGTAAACTTGTCAGAGGTTCGTATAAATCTATCTACTCACTTAATAAGTTTGGGTTGTATAATTTTAGTGATTTATTTTTACAGTTATTTTTTCTAAAAGTTGGTTTGACTGCTCTAAATCCCCAACAATGAATTTGACTCAGACATACTTTAAAGCATTTTATATGTTGATTAAAAACATTAAATGTGGAGTGAAATGGCTTTAAGGTCTGATTCTGGTCTATTACACCAGAGAATCAAACTGCATCACCAACATCCATGAATGCAGCTGTAATTTGTCAAACGTAGCTCTTTTAAAAAAAAATCAGTCAAGCTCTTGTGTTTAGAAAACTCACAGTGGCAAGAATAATAAATCACTTTAACCACAGTGAGCTACCTTAGGTGCAGGCTTTCTGAGAGGAAAAATTAAAACCGTGCATTTGAAAAATGCAGGTTTGGTGTTCAAAGAAAATCTACTACTTATCTCTTCAACACACATTGTATGATTTAAACCTTTTTCTTGGATGATAAGGCAACCTGAAAAATTAAATGGAACCGGAGTCGGAGTATGCCTGCCTGCTTTGGTTTTTGCTGCAAATGACTTAGCCTACTTATACCTACTTATTGTTCGAAGTGATAGTCTGATAAAGAACCACGTCATCTGCAAGGAGCAAAACATAATTAACCCAGATATTCTAATCCTTTTTACCAAATCCATGAAGATCACATTTTTAAAAAAATGAGCTAAAACACCCTTTAGGATCACAATCTTGATCGTTTAAAGCTTTTTTTTTTTAATTATTATTTTTTAAAACTTTTTTGGTGAATATTTCATACAAGGGATCAACTATTATGCAGGTCGGTTAATCCAGCCTCCATGTCAAAATCATCACCAAATGTCACACATGACCAAGATTATTTCTATAAATATTTATCCCAGAACATCCTTTACATCACAACTATTAAAAACATTAGTCCTGCTTTTACTCTGGGCCTTGCAGTAAGAAATACAAGCAGAATAAATTGATATCTGTTTTTGACATACAGATTGTGATGCACTGTTCATGACAGAGGATATTAGTTTGAAGATCTATTCCTTGTTGATCTTAAATTAAAGTCAAATGGCTTTTTGCTGAGGTCAAAAGTTTAAAGAGAATACCAGGGCAGTGGTATCTGGGGGAAACTAATTTGAGCTCAAAAAGTACGCAAATAGCCTGTGAAATATCCTGATTGCTGCCTGGGCAGAGGCAGCATTCTTTCCAATTAAAGCAGAGCGTCTTGTGACTGCAGCTCATCATCATGAGTGAACAGTCCTGCACAATGAGGCCCTTCACAAGACTCATAACAGAGTGAAAAGGGTAGAGTTGATATTTAAAAACTTGCCTGGGGTCTTTTTAAGTTATATTTACTGGTACACTTACATTTTGCACTCAGAGAAAAAGTAAATCACCACCCCTGTTTCATTGTCACATTTTTTATATGTCAGGACATAATAACTTGGTCTTAAGGTCAGAAAATAAAAATAAAAACTAGATCAAACAACAAAATGTTATTTAACTCGGTTTCATTAATAATTTAATAATGTCTGAGCCAAAAAGAAGTTAATAAAAAAAATTATGCCACACCATTACTGCTTCCATAAGACTTTGATTATAGCAACCAACTGCCATTCATCAAGCCACTCGATTATTCATCAACAAGTATGAAAACATCTCATAAATATGTGGAGGTTTTGAGTAGGCATGCACAATAT
>JARVGQ010000672.1:17043279-17058910 GCA_031762355.1 Hypsolebias martinsi | reverse complement strand
CAAAGCTCCAAAATTCACAGTTGAAACCCGTGCCTTTGTCTAAAAAGTTGTTTTTCTCTGCAAAAAGAAGCTGAGAGGTTGTTTACTGACTTTTTATTAACAGCTTTGAGTGAAAAATGCTTTGCTAAAGGGCTCAAACCCCACGTGAAAGATGAGACCAAAATAGAAGTTTTTGATTTCAATGAAAAGAGTTATATTTGTAGAAAGGAAAACACTGCATTCCTGCAGAAAAATTACCCCATCTGTGAAACGTGGTAGTGGTATTATCATGGTTTGGGACTGTTTTGCTGCATCTGGACCAGGACAGCTTGCCATCATTGATGGAACAATGAATTCTGAATTATATCAGATAAGTCTAAAGGAAACTGTCAGAACATCTGTCCATGAAGTGAGTCTCAGGAGAAGGTGGGTCATGCAGCGAGACAATGACCTGAAGCACACAAGATGTTCTACTAAAGAATGTTTCAAGAAGAATAAAGTTCATGTTTTGGAATGGCCAAGTCAAAGTCTTGACCTGAATCCAATCCAGATGTTGTGGAAGGACCTGAAGCAGCAGTTAATGTGAGGAAATCATCAACATCCCAGAGCTGAAGGTGTTCTGTTCAGAGGAATGGACTAAAATTCCTCCATGCTGGTGAGCAGGACTGATCAACAGTTACCAGAAACATTTAGTTGCAGTTATTGCTGCATGGGGGGTCACACAGATACTGAAAGCAAAGGTTCACATACTTTTGCCACTCACATATGTAATATTGGATCATTGTCCTCAATAAATAAATGATCAACTATAATATTTTGTCTCATTTATTTAACTGGGTTCTATTTATTTTTAGGACTTGTGTGAAAATCTGATGATGTTTTAGGTCAGACTGATGCAGAAATATAGAAAATTATAAAGTGTTGACAAACTTCCAAGCACCACTGAACAACTGTACCTTTTATTAGTATCAGAAGCATCAATATCAGAACATTTTATGTCAGTTTAGAGTTCATGTGAGTGTTTAGACTGTGGAGATTCTGATCCCCGCAAGCAGCAGGGCATGATTTAAAATCCCCAGATTGTTTCTGACAAACTCTTCTAGTTGTTCTCTGAGGGTTAACTAGTGAGCTCCCCAGAGAACCTCATACCTATGAGGCCTTTGTCTCTTGTTGTATTCACATCACTGGCAGGAAAAATGAACTAAGGTTAGCAGTCAGCCACTGGTTGGAACAAGTAAAAATCCATGTTTTCTCAGTGACACACGAGCTCAATAAAACTCACACTTCAGAGCTAGTCAGTGCGTTCTGTTGGAGTTGTTGAGCAACTATAGGTGAAACGTGTATCAATGCCTATTTACACTTTTATATAAAACAGTATAGGTCAGTTAAAATTAAGAAAGAAGCATGAGCCAAAAAGATTACTGTTGTCTGAAGTTTAATACAAAAAATGTTGGACTGAAATGGTTTTTGCAGTCCCAAAGCACCTTTATGTGTCAATAAAGGGTACCATTTTATAATAAGGCTCCCCTTGTAGATGGCTAATAAATTATTTATAGATACATAATGAATTGCTCTATAAACACTTTATTAATAATTAATAATTGTTTATTATACATTAATTAAGGGTGACAGAGAGACAGAACTAACCAGTTTCTTGCCAAATAGTGAACCAAATATGTTCACCTATGTATTCCATTGCATTAAACATTTCAGACTAAGTTACTACCTTGTAAGAACAATAAGCATTTGTAAACCATTTTTTAGGATATAATTTTAGTTGTAGATATAATGCAGTGATAAAATACAATACTATATCCTAAATAAATAAGTTTACAAAAGATTATTGTGCTTACAAAGTAGTAACCTAGTCTGAAATGTTTAATGTAGCAACTCTAGAGGCAATATAGGTGAAAAGATTTGGCTCACTACTTGGCAAGAAACTGGTCAGTTTTGTCTCTGTCACCCTTAATTAATGCATTATAAGCAGTTATTAATGATTTATAAAATGTTTATAAAGGAATTAATAACGTATCTACAAATTACTTATTAGCCATCTATATGGGGAGCCCGACTGCAAAAACCATTTCAATCCAACATTTTTTTGTAAGAAACATGACAACAATACTATTTTTGGCTCATGCTTCTTTCTTAATTTTAACTCCATGTTGATAGCCATAAGGGGAGCCTTATTGTAAAGTGGTACCCAATAAGGTTTTTCACTAGATAAATTATGAAACTGTTAAATTCTGACAATCTTTTATTTTTTTTCCTTACAATCTTAAAAAAAAAAGAAATGCTTGATTCTGTAGTTACAGCTTTGAAACAGTGAAGACTTTATTCTCTGCTGTTGTAAACTTTGTATTCAATCTGAATCCCCCAAAAAAGAAGTAATCTTCCAGCCTGTTAACTTCTATAATTGTCACTGATTAAAAGTGAGTGTTATTAAATAAAGATGACTGTAGATGTCACACACATCTTCATCTGTGTCAGTGAGGAAAAGCCTGAGCATCTCTGTGGAGATCTGAGACGATTCATGCATTCAAGTGTTGCGTGTAGACGTTGCGGGGATGTGTCAGGGTTTATGGGTGTTACCTGACAGACATCAGAACGGATGCCGGTTTTCCAGAAGCCCTGACTGCTGAGCTCCACTGTCACCTCACGGCGCATCGTGTTCTTCTGTCGGATCTTCTGTAGAGCTTCCTGCCAAACAACCAGCCAGTCAATTATTGATCCACTACAGCAGAGCCTTTTGGGGACGGCTTCCCATCCTAAAAAACCTACCCCTTCCGCCGTTTGATACTTAGCTCATTTCAATCTGGTTCTCCCAACAGATAACTTGGCACATGCAATGACCCACAACCTCCACGCACAACAAACATGACGAAATGGAACCGAATGTCACACAGGAATGACTCAGTGGAAGAGCTGCTCAGTGTAGGAAGGCTTTACACGGAGGCTTCACTTGTAGCCATAGAAAGTCAAAACATCTATTGTTCATCTGCAGCACCATGTTAATAAATAACCCTTTATTTTAGGGATGCACAATATTATCGGCATGGTATCTGTATCGGCCGATAATAGTGATAAAGTTAAATATCGAACATCGGCCATTCTGTCAAAATGACTCACTGATATAAAGGTACTGTTTTTGTATGACAACACAGTGACAAGTACGCCTGTGGTGCCAGCACAACGTGATGACGTCACATGTGCCGTTGAGTTTAGATTTGTTAAAATTTACAATTTTGCACAGTTCGAGTGTTGTCACTGTGTTGTAGAGTAAATGTCATGAATAAATTTGACATTAAACATAATCCAAGTTGAAGTGTTACATCATGTTCAGCCCCATTTTTGGCATCTGCATTTGGTAGCAGGCCAAACTGACAAAGACCATGCAGAATAATGTAGTATTTTAATTCAACAACAGAGAAAGCTATGTAGTCTCTGTAAGTACTGTAGATCTAGTACTTGTAAAAAAAAAAATTGGTATTTATATCGGTTATCAGCTTTATAAGATTTAACATATCGGCATATCGGATACTGGCCAAAAATCCAATATTGTGCATCCCTAGTTTTAAGATGAGAGACAATATTTTCAGAGGAATGACTGTTGATTGGGATTACAAGGTCATTTTCAAAGCATCCAGGACTGTATTCATTTTCCAAAAATATGCATTTCAGGAAGTTCAATTAATAGCGAAGAGTGTAATCCTCAAAGAAACTGAGGAAAAATAAAACTAGGAGCTCCATTTTAGAGTCTACAGAAATCTGTTATATTAAACCCTGTAACGATAAAGTTCATTATGCAACACCTAGAACTAGACTAAATAAAAATCACTTGGTTGAAAGGATTCCCTAAAGAAAGTACTTTTTGTATTCTAAAACACCTTGGCAGAAGAGCATACGTAGGTTTGCAAAAGAATTACACAATTTCTGGAGCGATGAGTCAAGTGGATGGATGGATGGTCTCCATCTTATTTTTAACACACTGGTGACCTCCTGGAGTGATACATTAACTTGATGTTGATGGCTAATTTTTTTTAATCTACCCTGTATATCTTATGTAACATAATGCTTAAGATTCTTGTCAAAGCCAGTCTCTCATTGCTAGTGTTTCCAGGTTCTGGATGTTCTGAAGTGAACCATTTTTAATGAGGCACCCCAGCCTTATGCTGTCTTCTGAAAGAAACCCAGATGTAGAGCCAAGACGCTTCCAAAGTCAACGAAATAAAGTTATAGCAACTCTGCAAAGTTCAGTACACAGGATCAGAGTTTTGAACTTTCTAAAATACAAAAAAATGCCTGAAATTCTTAGTTAATTCACGTTGTATTAGAACCATGACACTGTTATGAGTTCATTACAAATAGTTGAGCCTAAAACCTTTGCAGCATCCGTAGATCAAGTATAATCACTGTATATATGTTTTTCTTAAATCATCCTGACGTTTTCTTTCAAGCCGTTGCAACTTTAGTTTGATTTAAAAGAAAATCCTGCCAATTTGATTTGATGCTTGCCCACTCAAAATGAATTTGTAATGATCTACCCACACAGAGCTCCATGAGGTTGACTCCGAGCTGGAGGAGGTTAAAGAAACATTGCAAACCTGCAGTTTGGGAAGAAGGTGATACAGATAGACTGTCCGTGTAGCAGACGAAAAAGATGGGCTTTGGGCTGTGAACATGTTAATGGAAAGTAAGCTTGAGGATGTGGGGTGCTATATATTTATGTGGTCCTGTGAGCTTGGGAGAAACTGCAGCAATTTGTCGAGAAACTCATTAGGGAGGAGTTGAGAGAGTGGATGGAGAATGACTGGCTCCTACAGCAAATACTTAAAAAAAATCAATTTCTGTAAAAGTTTTGGCTTGCTCCCTCATCCCACAGTCCCTTAAGTCTCATTATTAGTTTAGTTTGACTGACTCACTGCAGTAAACTCTACGGAGCACAGCAGTTCTGGGCACCAGTGAGCAGAACAACACAGCTGAACAGTGTGAAGCCAACTGGGTCCAATATACAGTGTTTTTCTTTAACATCTGTTCACCCAAAAATAAAATGATAGGACGGTGAGAAAGGCTGGGAATAAAAAAAAAAAAAAAAAAAGAAAGTTATACAAGAAATTTAATATTAGACTTAAATTTCAGAGATCAAATCAGATTTGTTTTGTTTTTATTCTCCTCATAAAGCCATGGTTGTATTTGGGATTTTTGTCTCCTTCATATGGAGGCTATGGTAAGCTTCATAACAACATCACTCTCCTGAGCCTAGCAGGACTATCATCATTTAAACTGACATTGTGACCTTCTCAACAAATGTTGTTGTTGCATACTTCAATTCCCAGATACCAGTTCATGACAGGCATATTTCATAACCAAATTCAATAATGCAGAATAGACTGGTTGCAATAAGCTAATTTGCTCATGGCAACAAAATTAACCTCAGAGTTCAGCCTGTTACAATATATACATTATATGCATTACCGTTTACGGTATACAGTATATGCAGTATGTACAGTATATGCATTATACATGTATACAGTATATGCCGTATATACAGTATGCAGTATATGTAGTATATGCAGTATATGCAGTATCTACAGCCAGTTTATATACAGTATATGCAGTATATGTAGTATATAAAGCCAGTTTATATACAGTATATGCAGTATATACAGTATGCAGTATATGTAGTATATACAGTATATGCAGTATATACAGTATATGTAGTATATACAGCCAGTTTATATACAGTATATGCAGTATATGTAGTATATACAGTATATGTAGTATATACAGTATATACAGCCAGTTTATATACAGTATATGTAGTATATACAGCCAGTTTATATACAGTGCAGTATATGTAGTATATACAGCCAGTTTATATACAGTATATAAGTATTTGTAGTATATACAGCCAGTTTATATACAGTATATAAGTATATGTAGTATATACAGCCAGTTTATATACAGTATATACAGTATATGTAGTATATACAGCCAGTTTATATACAGTATATGCAGTATATGTAGTGTATATACAGTATATGCAGTATAGGTAGTATATGCAGCCAGTTTATATACAGTATATACAGTATATGTAGTATATGCAGTCAGTTTATATACAGTATATACAGTATATGTAGTATATACAGCCAGTTTATATACAGTATGCAGTATATGTAGTATATACAGTATATGCAGTATATGCAGTATATACAGTATATGCAGTAAATACAGTATATGCAGTATATGTAGTATAGACAGCCAGTTTATTAAATGTCCAAACAGATTTGACCATCTTGTATCTTTTATTGTCTTTCTCATGTGCTTTTTCTAGATGTTGGAGCCCAAGGTGGATGCCTCTTCCTGTGAGCTGGGTGGACTGGAAAGAGGCCGAGAGAGCATAGGCCTCCACATGCCCACGAACAGTACGGAGGGTGAGGACAGCAGTCTCTATCCCTCCAGCCCATCAGAACCTCCAACTCTAAGTCCTCACCCCTCAGAGCCCCTCACCCCCTTGGATGAGGTCTATACCCCGCTTGGAGGGTTTCTGGGCTCCACGGAGCGACACAAGGTGCCCCCCACACCCCCTCCTTCCACAGAAGGAGAGGATTCAAAGAGTCTAGAGGGGCAGGAGATGGACATCTGGAAGGAGAGCAAGGATGAAGACAAGAAAGATGACGAAGATGAGGGGAGCAGCAAAAAGAGCACAAGGAGTGAGGAGGGGGATGAAGATCGGAATGAAGAAGAAGAGGTCAACTTAAACCTGGTAGTGTCAAACACAGATGAGGACAATGTCTCCGAGCCCCCTGACACTAATGCTCCCCCTTCCTCCTCCTCCTCCTCATTCGTCATTCCCGAGCTGCGTCTCGATCACTCCTTTAGCGCCGATGCCCTCTCCTCGCCCAACACGGACGAGGAGGAGTACGATGAGGATGAAGAGGAGGAATCTCAAGAGGAGGAGGATGACGACGACAGTGACGATGCATACTTGCAGCGAAGTGACAGCAAACGCCGTAGCATGGTGGAGGGCGCCACATGTGAGAAACATGGAGGAGGGAGGCTCAGCGTGCAGAACTCCCTCCGCCGGCGCACGCACAGTGAAGGCAGCCTGCTGCAGGACCCCCGCATGCCCTGCTTCACCTCTGACAACGCCATCAACTGCCTGGAGTCTGGTGGGGTGCACCAAAAGGGGGGCTGGACGCTTCCATCACCCAAAACCCTGAAGAAAGAGCTGATGAAGAATGGAGGTTCCATGCATCAACTTTGTATGCTGTTCTCTGGGAGGAAGGTAAGCAACCTACAATATTCACATTAAACTGACCCAGACAACAAAACAAGAAGCAAATATCACATAGTGATGCTATTTGGGCTGTAACAGTTCCCAAAACATTCACTATTTTAAAATTTAGTTTCCTATTGCATCAGAGTTGCTCAAGCACTTTACCTGCTTGTTGCATCCATCCTCTGGTCTGTGTAAAAAGGATGACATCAAGTGGTAACAATGAGAAAGTACACAAGATTCTGCTATAGAACCCCCAAAAATGTAAAGGTAAGTAACTACAGTGCACACATTTTGCAGTAATAGTAAGTTTTTATTACAAATTAAGACTGCGTACCAGAATAATATTGTTATTGTTCTCATAAAGTTATTGACTAAATTGTCTTGCAACTGTTTTTGACCATCAGGAGGTATGTCAATTATAATTTCAGTGGATGTTACTCAAAATGTTTCAGTAAAGAATTCATTTTACATAAGACACTTCACCGTATTTGCTTTTATTGAAACGCTGCAGCTGAAATGAAACATATTTTCATGTACTATTAGGAGAATTTTATATGATGGATTCTCAAATGACCAACTTTTACTGCAAATATTCATTTTTTTAAATTTCTAAATGTGACACAGCTAAGACATTAGTTTTAAAACTTTGCATGATGTACATGGAAACATTATTTAAAGTGTGAAATGTGTTAATTTTTTAATGCAGCACAACTTAGATAATGTTTTACACAAACAGAAATAGCCATGAAATTACAAGAATAATGCATTTTTAGTAGCTAGTGTTCATATTAATATCTGCAGTGACAGCAGAATCAAAACGGTATAAATTTATAGTGTCAAATGTTCTAACAGTGTTGTGTATATTGTGTATACAGTATCAGTTTACTGTAAGTAATGTAAAAAATGTGACCACATAGCAATGTAGATACAAGAAGTTTAATCTAAAGTGAATGTAGTCTTTAAAGTGTGCCATTTGACTTCCATTTTTAAAGGTTTGTGCTGCATTTTAGTGTCAGTAGGAGTTGGGAATGTCCAGCAGAGGGAAGCATGCATCATAATCAGCTGTCCCAGACTGCTCTGCTTCTCTATGGCAAATACTGAGAAAATAAATTTGAAAAACCCTTTACACTGTGCTCATTTTAATGCAAAACGTCTTGCCACACGTTTACAGGAAAGCAAACAAACGATCAACTCCGACAAGATTCCCTGTACCTGCACCCCTGCAGACAAACAAGAACAAACACGCTTGATAAAAGTGGGGATGTGAGGAGAATAAAAAGGAAAGACAGTCATTTTAAAAGCCTGCTGGGTTCTGGCAGACTTAATGACAGTCGAGAGACAGAAGTAATCAAGTGCACGCTTTATCATCATTGAAAATCAGAAGTGCAGCTCCTCTTTATCTGCCTCCCCTTCCACAAGTCTGTCAGCACACTCGACAGCCTTAAATGGCAGTGTGTGTGCACAGTGCAGCGCAGGAATGCAGCAGACGGAGCTGGAGCCTGTTTGTCTTGGCAGATTCGAGGGTAATTTTACTACCTATTGGCGTCATGGACACATTTCCTTTGAGGCGTTTGTTTCCATTATTTAGAGTAATCTGCAACACCACCACCCCCCATCTCCCAAATTTGTAAACCTTGCAACAATTCAAAACAATGAGAAGTCTGTTTGTGTGTTATCCCTGAACAACAGAACTTTTATGAGACCACCATTGCATTGATTTATGCTACAACGTGCACACACTGTAAATGTATTTAATTATACCATCAAAGCTTTGAAACCCGATGGTTTTGGATGCAACGGAGCAAAACACAATTATAATTAGTTGCTTTACTTTTACATCAGAACATGTCTCGTTGAAGGGAAACAGTTTTAAAAAAGGTTTAACAACTTTGCTTTTAATAATGTAGAGTTTAGCACTAAATGACAAACAGCTGTAGAGTCCTGATTTTTTTTAAATTTATGAACAAATGTTTAACAATCTGATAAACATTTTATCCCTTCATAACTATAACAGCTTGACATAAAACCACAAATATTCTGCTAATGATGCACAAATGATTAAACACAGTACAGTATAATGAATTTAAAATGTCCTCGGCACAGTTTTAAAGCACATTTCAGTCACTTTCATCAGTTGTTACCTTTTGACAAACTTTTATAAATGTTAAACTTTTCTGTTCATATTGTTCCACTTTGGTCAATAATAAGATACAAACTGTTTTAAAGTTAATAGTTTTGTTTTTTTTTGGTTTTAAGCTTTTGCATAAAAACCAAGTAACAGCAGAATCCACAGCTTTTCAATGAATTCTCCAACATGCCCGTTGGTTGTGTTTTGCACCACTTTGCTAGCTGAAGCTCTTCGTTTCACCTCTTTCTCCTACTGCCAGCCACTGTTTACTTGATCTTTATTCTGCTCTATCTCTGCTCCTGACATTTTTTCCACTCAGAACATTTTCCTTTCACTTTCTGTTTTTTTTTCTTTCTTCTTTTAACTTAGTGGTTCATCTTCAATATAAAGAAATCCAGAGACAGAGCAGTGATTAAAAAATGCCTGTTAACTAAGAAACTCTTCTTTGCTAATCATCAAAGCTATCACTGCCCCAGACTAATGGAAAATTGGCTTTAAAATGTTGAATTTAAAACATGCATATTGAGTAGAGTTTGTTAAAATCTGCTGACAGCATAAAAAATATATAACAAAAAACCTATTAGAAAATAAAAACTGGTTTATAGGAGCTAATCAGTGCCGTACACTATTACTTTGGAATATATGTATATACAGCATATATATATATACATATATATATATATATATATATATATATATATATATATATATATATATTTCACAGGATGTAAGATTTTTATGACTATTAAGCCTCAGTTGATAATGAGGGTTGTCAGACACACTCTTGTTATGTTTCAGAATACAATTTCAGGTTTAATTAAAACAAGTTTTATAAGCCTGCACAGCTAAAGCTTGAATATGAAGGTCAAATCATGATTTGCTTCTATACGGACACCTTGATGTCACAAGTAAAACAAGTTCAATCAAGTGACATTTAAGTGAAATACTTTGTATATAAGAAGTTTAAAAAGTCATGTCATTTTCTATTCATGAGTTTAATTGCCCACTTTTGTCCTTTCTGGATCGTGGGAAGCTGATGTCTATTTCCAGCAGTCATTGTGCAAGAGGCGGGGGACACCCTGGACAGTTCTCCAGTCCATCACTGGGACACATGAAGACAAACGAGACATTCACACTCTCACTCATACCTTGGGACAATTTAGTTACTAAATATCATATTTAACTACCGGTAGTTTAATTTAATTTGATTCAACATAAATTCTAAGAACAAAAACAACTTATCGCATCACACGTCAATAATAAACTTAAATTGCTTATGTTTTACAGTCAGATTATTAAAATGAGCCTCATTAGTTTGTATACAGCCTCAAATCTATCTTTTTCCAGTCATCGCAGATTAGTTTTCTTGTTTTAGCTGCTGAGTGCACCGCCACACCGAATATGTTGCCGATGCATGAATGGTTCTAACTCAACAATGTCAGCTTTAGCAGGTCAAATATTTTGTTTGTGAGGTCTGAGCGCTTGTTTAAAATCTGAATAAATACAGTATCTACGCTCTGTACGAGCACTGGTGGGAAAACAGTTTTAATGTGTTTACTAATAGTTGTGTGATGGATGAATTCCTGCTTTGTGTCAATAATAAACTGAATTACCGTATTTTCTGCCGTGCAAGTCGCTCTGGCATATAAATTGCATCAGGCCAAAAATGTCTATTAAAAGTGGGAAAAAACATAAATCTATGTTTGGATTCTGCAGCCGTGGCCGAAATGCACCCGGCGGGAGCCAGCTGGGGTGGGGGGGTATGTTCCCCACAAGCGGGGATCCTCCACCTCTGTGCTGTATATTTTATTACCTGCAGTTTGTAATCTGCAAAATAGAATTTTCTGTTTGGGGTTCATTTTACTTGTTTTAAGTTTTTCTCAGTTGTCTCTAAGTGAACATTTGTGTGTTGTAGCGGGATAGAGGAACAACATATAAAATCCTAAAGGGCCCTCTAGTGGCTGTAACTGGTAATGTTTACTGGTTCATGCCTATGAATGAACATTTCAAGCATCAGTCAAAAATTGTGTTATGAATTTGGAAAAAAACGTATATTAGTCACTTTAATGCATAAGTCGCAGGACTTGCAAATTCATGCAGTAATGGAAATAAGTTGGCATAAATGTAAACGCTAAATCATACAATCATTCAAGCCCCTTTGATTCAAACGCACATAAGAATAAAACAGACTGCATAACAGTTATATAATATTGTTTGGGTTAATCTGGATGTACTTTTTCTGTTCAATTTGTACAAAAATACTTTGTCCACTTTGTCCGCTCCAATGAAATCCTATGAAGAATAACAAAGCCACATCTAAGCAATAATATTTAAATGTACGTTTTGGAGCTGGAAACACACAAAAGGCTAAGTACACATAAATGAGCTCGGAACAACATGTTTTTCAGTAATGTACCTTTAGAGGAGAGCGTACCTTCTGTCACTATGACCCCCCACTAAACACAAAATCATGATAAGAACCACAAACATTTACAGAAACTTAAACATGCTATTTTAGGCTCATTCGTAAAAATCGTCAAACTATTTTCAAGTATTTCTGCTACATTTTGAGCAGACACTCAGCTTCCAGGACAAACCTATTAATGCTAATATTAATCTAAATTTAGGTCAAAGCTTATCATTTGTAATTGGCACAGTGCTTGTTGATACGATGGTGATGCATACCTCACATTGGCCAGTGCACACGGCCAGACCTAATAATAGTTTGTTTTTATGGGCTGAATCACATAAGAAGTTCATGGAAACCATTTGAAACACTTTGTATGAATAAGCTTGTTTAATTTCAAGTGTTTGTTACCATATAAAACGCCACAAGCAATTTACTGCGAGGTCCTTGAGGATCAGCCTATACTAGCTGACATCACTGTAGATGAACGTGACGTTTCTTCTGTTTGATTGGGCCTTTATGGGTTTGAATGGGACAAAAGGTCTTCAGAGTTCAAATGCATGCGGACGGCAGTCAGACTGGTACATCCAGCGAAAAGCTAATTGAGTAATGAGTAAATATTTACCGAGCGGACCGGACAAATGTCCAGAGAAGTCAAAACATCTGCTCATCAAAGCAAACAAGAATAAAAAAAATCAGTTTAAACAGAAAACTTCACCGTTTAGGTTTTCAGTGACGTGTTTTGAGCATGGTCTGGTACATATGTTCACAAAGATTGTGCAAAAGAGAGAACGTGGTTATGTAAGACCAACAGTTAACGTAAAAAAAAAAAAAAACTTGTGTTGCTTTGTTGTAAATTTGAGACATTTAGTCGATGATTGTGTGTTGTCTGGAAAGTTCCAGACAGATTCCTGTTTTGTTTTACTTTCTCTCTCCATTTTTTGCTTTATTTGTAAACTGAGAAAGAGGAAATGTACAAAACTATACGGTAAAATCCATCAAACACAAAACACAAAAGTCTCTGTATGATTGTGTTTAAATGCGTTGCGTTTTTCAGCATGTAAAAGACCAAAATAAATAAATAAATAAATAAAAACCTTCAATCTCTATTTCAGTATACAAACAGTAATGATTTTCTTGCTTTGCATTTAGACAAAATAAGATCCACTAATGCCAAGTTTGCCTCACAAGCTTTATTTTCTTTTTATTTTCTTGGTAAGCTAGTTTAAAAAAATAATAAAAAAAATAAATAAAAAACTCAGGATTATTTTCAAATTTCCAAATACAAAATAAATCTATTCCATACTTGACCGCCCAAAGGAAAAACTTTGGTGTTGGTGAAATTGTTACTTCTTTCCAACCCTCCAAGAACTTCCCATTCTAATCATTTTTGCCATAAAGTTATCATGTTCATAAAACATGCACATCTTCATTCTTTACCGTTCATGTTTGTTTTCTGTGCAGCTAAACTGAATGTGTACTCACTGTTACATCGCCACCTCAAAAACCAACCATCCCCAAGCTAATAACAATACTCCTCATTTGTTTGGTATAATTGCTCTGTTTGTGTGAATCCATTCATTTTAATTAGCTTAAGAATAATTCCCTCTGCAGTGCGTTTAATAAAATGTAGGAAAGAAGAAAAATAATATTCTGTTTTCATCAGTTGTGTATAATTTGCAGTATGAATTAGCTAAAATAGTTTACTTTGAAATGCACACACACACTCACACAAAAGAATTTGGGGATGAATCCCAGTTAAACATTCAAACACTGGATTTATTATTCTGAGGTCCTTGGCTCAGGTGTTGTAATCTTACCCATGCTATTACCGATGGCTTGACATTTTCCAACTGTTTTGACATTTTGACAAAATCTTCAGTAGCAGCGGGATGCAAAAAAAAAAAAAAAAAAAAAGAATAAAGAATGACAAGCCTGAAAACTGAGACATGGTGTGCCTCGGCAGCCGTTAGCTGCTTCAGCTCCAGAAATAAAGATGATGATGAATGGGATTTTTACCATAACACAACTGCCAAATGCCGCTCAATGCAAAGATGTCACAGTAATTTGGTTTGTGCAATATGCAGCAGTTACTGTCAGTAATCCGTTTCCTCAGTGACCTTTAAAAGTAAACCTTCTGCAGAGTTTTGATCATGCCCTTCTTTCGTAAGACGTCAAGCGCTGATGTCAAGACTCTTAACTTCTCGGATCTTTCAGCACAGCCACGCTCCCTGTCCACCTTCATGCCCTGCAGCATGTGTGCTTAGATCATTATGATGGGACTTCTGATGGTGCCACTGGCGCAGAACAACACCCTTGTGACATTCAGTTAATCCAAGAGATGATCCAGAAGGCCCCTCGTTCTATTGTTGTGTTCAGTGTGTGTTGGAAAGGAGGTGTTTACAGCACTCGTTGCTATAGCAGGGTTTTGGCTGAGTCAGTACGTGGTTACATAAATGTTGATACAACAGATGGTTTCCATCATATACATTAAATAAAACTTTGCATGCTCTAAATAAGTAAAACAAGTATTAACTTTATTTAAAACAATATCTGAGATACTCTAAAGTGCCATCAAAATAGAAACACTAACAAACTTTTCTGCAAGAAAAAATTTTGTGTTGCTACCAGAATAACTGACTAGCATCGCTAATAAAAGATTTTGAGCTTAACACCAACAAATGTCAGAAATTGAAGTCAGCAACTTGTTCCCCATTTGAAGTAGCTTTCACAGTATTCAGCGTTGTTTTTGTTTCAAGGACACAATTTAGTGGACTTTGCGTTTTTTTTCCTTCTGGTGCTCGTCATGTACTCCACTGGGTTTGAGAGGAGAAAATAAAAGGAGGTACCGGTACGTACAGAGAGATCTCAAGAACTTGGTGTGCTTCATCTACATGTCAGCTAAGTGGTCTGTATTACAACACAGCCCCGGCCAAGTTCAGTTCGTAGACACATGTACGCGTGTTGCACGACGCATGAAAAACGGGCTGCGGAAACACACTCGCACTTACGCTCCCCAGGAGGCAGGGCGAACAGCTCTGGTGGGATGATGGGAGCACGCATGCTGTCCTCGCAGGATGAGAGCACGGTCAAGGGAACAAGCAGCCCTGGAGGTAGAGCTGGGAATATCAAAGTTCACTCTGGATGAGCAATATCAAATAATTTATTTCTCCGGGGCAAATGCCCTTTTTCTGTCTGCGTTCATGATCTTTGCTGCCGACTGCTCAGAACAAACTGTAGCGCCACATTTAATCTTTCAGTGCAGGTCCTCAAGTAATTACTCATAAAACACGTTTAGTTTGCTATACCAGTGGTTCCCAACACTGGTCCCTGAGGAACACCATCCTGCATGTTTTAGTTGTTCCTCTTCTCCAACACGCCTGATTTGAATGAAAGTGTGATTAACAGGTTTCTGCCCAACTTAAGGAAGTAACTAAACCACTGGCTCAGGTATGTTGTAGCAGAGAACCAACTAAAACATGCAGGATGGTGTTCCTCAAGGACTACGGTTGGGAACCCCTGTGCTATACAATTGATCTACTTATTCCTCACTGTTTGTGGCAAATTGTTACAAAACTGCATTATCTTGTATTAGTCTTCTTTTGAGCGGCACAGTGGCTCAGTTGGTAGAGCTGTCGCCTCTCAGCAAGAAGGTTATCCGATCGAATCCCGGTCAGGGGCCTTTCTGGGTGGAGTTTGCATGTTCTCTCTGTGCATGCGTGTGGGTTTTGTCTGGATACTCCAGTTTCCTCCCACAAACCAAAAACATGCATGTTAGGCTGATTGGTGACTCTAAATTGTCTCTAGGTGTGAGTGAGAGAGTGAATGGTTGTTT
>JARVGQ010000672.1:16956272-16967831 GCA_031762355.1 Hypsolebias martinsi | reverse complement strand
AACACATTTTTTTCAATGTAAAACAACAACAGCGTACTTAGAACGCCGTTTTAATGTGTTTCCAAGCAGTTAGCTAATAGAATACCCTCAAAAAAAATAGTAAAAAACATAAAATGCTGCATAAAAAAGACAACGTAACGTCACTGGGGGCGGCGCCGTAAGTCCGAATTGCCGTAAGCCGATGGCGCCGTAAGTCGGTGACCACCTGTAATTTAAACTGATATGTTCCAAAATATGTTATGCCTCCGAGTAAGTGCTGCTATAGCACCGTAAAGACAAGCGTTAGTTGAACAAGGGAATGTTAATGCTCAATTACACAATTACTCATTCAACTCCTCTTGTGTCCTGCTCTTTTCTGAAGTTGCACCTCATAAAGATCGATCATTACACTTTTATTATCCATTATCCCTCTTCCTTTTCTTGTGTCAAAGCCATAACGCCTGTTTTGTCTCGTTGGATCAATTTGTACTGTGCAGACGAGGTAATTATTGAGCTGTTGCCTCGTTGGTTAGTTTTGGTCTCATTGTGGAAGGTTGCGTCATTGACTTTTATTCTCGACTGTGATTCATTTTTCCATTAAGAAGGTGCTATTTTTGAGATGAGGACTGTAGGTGGTGAGGTGTTGTGATGATCCTCTGCACACATGCGACATTAAATGCATCAAAGGGTATTTGTCTTGACAGTGTTCCTCTGTGAGTCTGATATTTCATCACTCATTGATGTTCTCTGCTGATGCTTTTCAAGCCGATACATTATTTTTGGATACTCTCTCCCTTCTTTGATCCCTTCCTCCTGTTCTTTTCTCTTTTACAGATATAATATTGCTCTCAGGCCATTTCAGTTCACCATGTGTGAGTTCATCTCTATCTGAGGATAATCTCCACGGACTCACACAGCATGTTGATCTGTGAGGCTGATATGTAGTTTAACATAATGCACTTTTGGGAAAAATAAAACTGAACATACTGCAATTAATATTTCTACTGAGCGAGTTACATGTTTGTTTTTATCGTCTGTCACCAAAAGGCAAAAAGGATAATTATGTTTATGCACTTGTTTCTGTGTGTGTGGTATTGTGTCGTCTTAGCAAAATATGCCATGAACCACTGGATGAATTTGAATGAAACCTACAGAACGTAATAATTGAAAGTACATCTACAGCTGTTTAACCGATGGAGTCAAACAATTTAAGATGACCGACACAGTCAACTAACCCTACAAAACCCCCAAAATAACTGTAACTCAGTCAATTTTACAGATATTCACCTGTTGGCTATTTCGAGTCAACTTTGTCTGACTGTTAGCAAAATATCTCATGAACCATGGTTCAGATTTTTATGAAACTTCCAGGAAATAATAATTAAATGTACCTTTAAAAGTGCGCACATTGTGAAGTCAGCCTTACTCAAGATGGTCGTCATAGCCAATTGAACCTAGAAAAAAACATAATTAACTATAATTCAGTCAGTTTTTATTTTATTTATTTTTTATTTATTTATAAAATTTGTTCATAAAAAAAAAATAAAATATAAAACAATCCCGTAAATGATAACATACAAAATATAAAAAGTGAAAGGTAGCAGAAAGAAGAAAAAATCGTATTATATCTGCCCCTTTTTTCAAACAATCAGTTCAAACAATAATAATCTTCCAGTAACAGAACAAAGTGAATAACTCTTTCTAATTTACTAACTAATACAATACTAGGAAGTAACTAATTTCTAATTTATTTCTAACTAATACAGTTTAACAAAGAATGATGACAACAGTAGACAACAATGACAACAATAGATAATTATAAAAAGCATATAAATTGAAAAGTAAATGGAAGAAATGGTGTATAAAAAAAATAAACAAAAACAGCTATAAAAAATGATGACCAAGAAGTACAGAAAAATACAGGCTAGCTATTTGGCAAGAAAAAGTCAGAATTATCTTTTTAATGTAATGCACTGTAACTGCTTAAGCCTTTAAAGTATTTGAAACTAACCAAATATGGTATAATATGAATCATTAAAGTCTTTATTGAGAAGTAAAGTTGTACTAAAACAGCTAATTCATTCAACCTTTATTTAGACAGGTTAATCCCATTGAGTCTCGAGGACTCATTTACAAGCGAGACCTGATTTCAACAAAGAATGATGAAAACAGTGGACAACAACAACAATAGACAATCATAAAAGAGGCATACAGATTTTTTTTAACAAATTAAAATAAGATTGCAAAAAGTAACAAAAACAGCTAGATTATAACGCAAATGTCGAAAACAAACCAAAAAAAGACACTAATATACACATTATCCATTTAAGATCTTATTTATTGCAAATAAAAGTATTTAATTATTGATCTTTAAATTATTACTCATTGTTGGTTAATTAATTTAGAACAAATAAGTTCTACTTTCAATGTTTCCATCGTTTGTTTGTTTGTATCTCCGTGTAACTTTTTTGTCGGCCAACATTTTTTTTCTTACATGCGTTTTTTTTTTCTTCTTCGTCGTTTTTTTTTCCCCTTTTTTTTTTTTTTTTCATACCAGATAATATTCAGGCCAGAGCTGCAATTTCTGAATCTGCCCTTGTATATGGCGGACGAAATTTTTCACAGGAGGAAAGGCAACACAAACCTCCTCTGTTCAAGGCACGAAAAGCCTGAAAAAAAGCTCGACAGTTTTGTAACAACACGCCATTACGCTTTACTAAAAATGTAACGAAGCGAGTCGAGGCGGAGGAAAAAACCCGCTGTGCTGATTTTTTTTTTTAACCATTGGAAAATTCTCATAACTAATTCACAATTTTTTTTTTTTTTTTTTGGAGGAAGCAGTTTTGTGCAGTCACCTCTAGTCGGGGAGGAGGAAGAATTTCTGCAGCAGGAGCCTGTTTCGCATGAGCTACATCGCATTTGGAGGTATGTCAAATTGTTGTTTTTTTTTTTCATTTTAAAATCCCAAATTTTTAGAAATTTAAAGTAGCGGATGTGAAATTCCAACCTGCCATTTTCATGATGAGACCAGGCAGTCTCCTCGCACTATTTAGCTCACCATTATATCGGGTTAATAATGGCTTTGAAGCAAATAATCTGCTATTCTTTTATATATTTTTGAGGGGAGGTAAAATTCTTAGTAATAAAGTTTGCAGTGAAGCTGCCGCCTCTTCGTCTAGTTCGTCCACACAGCAGAAAACGCTCTTTTATTGCAATGAATGACGATGAGGGGAAGAACAATCTGAAACAGGAGAAAACCTCCTGCAGCCATGTTTTGTGATTATTTTTTTTCCTTCAAATTTTGGAGCTGAAGCTGGAGAGTTGCTTCCTCTGGCAGTTTTCACGGCGCCGACATTTTTTTTTGTTTGCTCCTGCTCGTTTTTTAATTGCTCCTTCTTCACCGTAAATGTAGATGAAAAAAACGCCACGGCGTCGTTTTTTTAATTATTATTTTCACATGTTTCGACGTTTATTTTTTATGACATCTTTTTTTTTTTAAACGCAGAGGATTTTTAGTCGCCGTCGCCAATAGCGCCACCTGTAGGCAGACATTTAAAAAAAAAATTAGAAAATGTAACGAGATGTGGTTGTTTTGTTGTTTTTGTTTAGTGTTGGTTTATGCGGCTGTACTTACCTATTTAGAATTAGTTTTACATTTGTGTCAATTTGTGCAGGATGTTTTTTGTTGGTTTATTATGGTCAATAATAATGCTTTAAATTCATAATGTTACATTTTTCAGAAACTCTTTCATTTTATTTGGCATTAATAGATGTAGTTATCTCTAGAAATCTGCATTTTTTTAATTTATTTGTCTCCCAAGATTAAGTGTTGCATGCGTTTTTGTATTTAAACACTGAAATTCTGTAATACTGCAGAGAGGGAGGAAAAAGAATTATTCACAATGAACTTTACAGCACTGGGAGAAAGAAATAATATGTCAGCATAATTTGAGGGCAGGAAAAACAATCACAACTAGTGCCTCTACTGTTTATATTAATCCTGCAGACGCCAAACAGTTTCCCATCTTGCCTGGCTTGCTTTTATTTTAATGTGAAAGGAAACTGCAGAGGCAATTTTTTTCTGTGGGTAATTTTAATGCTGACCTTCAAAATCTTTATTCATTCCGTTCAAAGAGCTTGTGGGGGGAAAAAGTGTGAGGTAGGTGTGCAAAATTCTGACCTTTGCTTGCGAACTCTATTCAAAATGCAGGAGTTTGAGTTCAAGTACAGAACTCCCGAGAAGCCAACCAGTGCGCTGAGTTTATTAAGGGGCAGAATAATGTAAATAACAAGCAATAAGCTATAAAATTGTTGTGAATGATGCTGATTTGGTTTATGGAGCTTTTCATTTAAATGGGCAACTTGCAAGTTAACTTACAGCTAAAAGCATAAAGTAGTTTTTGTGGTAAAACAAGTTTATCTATGTGCTCCACAATAACATAAACTAGGGTTGCTTGATATTGGATTTTTGGCTGATATCCGATAACCGATACCAATATTTTTTTCTCCCTAGACCTACTGTGGAATTAAAATACTACATTATTCTGCATGGTCTTTGTCAATTTGGCCTGATACAGATGCCAAAAAGAGGGCTGAAAATGATTTAACACTTCAACTTGGTTTAATGTCAAATTTATTCATGACATTTACTCTCTCTAACACAATGACAACACTCAAACAGTGCAAATTTGTAATTTTTCACAAATCTAAACTCAAGCTGTTAACAAGTGAAAAGTGCATAAGTAGTAGTGCATTAATAGATATACTTGACGGGTTCCTCAATTGAAAATTAACTTAAATCAAAGGCCTTTTATATTACTGAGTTAAATTGATGGAATGGCTGATGTCTGATATTGAACTTTATTGCTAATATTGGTCAATATCATGCTGATAATATCATGCATCCCTAAGGTAAACAACAGATGCTAAAGCTAAAGCAATAAGCTATTTGACTTCTGAATGAGTAGAAAAAAATTGTTTCTTGGCTTGAAGGAGAATAGCTGTTTTGACTTGTTTAATTGTTAGAATAACACATTTATGCAGGACTTTTCAATTATAGATAGATCAAAATGTGATAGCCTATTCATATGGTGGATTTGCAACCTTATATTTATGAACAAGATTAAGAGAGAACAACAAACTGAAGAAATAGGAGAAGAAATAGTTTGTTTTTTGTGAGAATTGATAGAGAACTGACTGTGATATACCGGTAAATAACTTTGTTTACCTTCATTATCAATGAATACTACGGCCTGAAACGAGTTCATATAACATGAAACTAACACAATATTTCCAAGTAAAGGAGCTTGTCTAACAGATGCATTGAATTTACGGGAAGAGAAAAAAAAAAATAAAGCAGAAAGTCTTCTTTTTTCTTAATTTATGCATTTAAGTTAAATAAAACTAACCACATTTTCAAACACAAATTTTCTCAAAATACACATTTTTAGGAAGTTCACCTTTTAGTTGCTTTGGATGTAAAATAAAAGCGGTTAGAGGTTTTTAGTACTTTAAATAAAAGCTTTTCTGTGGTTGGGCTTTTTAACGCTAGTAGTTCAGATTAAATGAAAGTTTGTCTCGCTGGACTCGTAAGAAACACAAGATGGTGGTGGATTATATCACTGCCCCTTTAAAGGTTTTAAAATGTAGTTCCTGTTAGCTTGCTAGAGATTTCACTTGCTGTTTTAAATGAAAGCAGCAAATTTGAGGTTGTCTTTATTTCAGCACACTTACAGTTTGATTCTTAAACATGTCTGAAAATCTTACATCTCCTAAGCAGAGTGAACATCCTATGTTCTTTTTTTTTCCCCTCCATAGTGGCATCTAGAAAATGTCTGAAAATATCTTCAGTTAAATTAGTCTCAAGGGAATGGCTTTTCAGAGGTTGAAAGTACTGCATTAAAAAAAATCTGTGCATTCTGCATTTTTTTTACTTCCTTTGTAAAAATGAACCTTATTGCTTTCATGAATAATGCATAGTGATGTTCAGTTGCTGCAGCAATGAAAATTAGGCCTGTTTACGTGCAGTGGTTATATACACAGAAGCATTTTTTTTTTCGTGACCATTTCTGTAGGTAGAGCGGAGCCTGAGTAGCTTTTCTGAAAATACAAATTTTTCAGCAAAGCAAATCTCATTTCTTTGAGTGAAAAGGAGAGGGGGTGAAACTCCCGCGGGTTTAATGAATCCATAAATCACAATAGTGCCAGGTTTGCTGCGCCTGCGTCAGTGTGCAGTGTAATTTTGATTTTCATCAAAAATTTAATCTGCCAGCCTACAAGGGTTTAGCAGCAATCCGGATGCAGCCCTGAATTTCTAATTTTAGGGGCCTGATCTTTTAGGATTTAGTTTTGTATAATTCAAGTCTGCTTTTCAATATCTCTTGTTATTAAATTTTAATTCATGGCATTAACATATAGATTGAAAAGGTTTTATGTTTTTTTTAGTGTATGCTGATGGAATTTTACTAGACGACACAGTTTTTTTCCTTTTTTTTTAGCGTCGCGTGCGTGTGTGTGTGTGTGCGTGAAGTATGAGTGTGTGTGTGAAAGAGAGAGAGGGGTGGTGGAGTTTATCCATTTTTCTGCATTATTGCTTTTTGAAATCGCTGGTCATACACCATCTTGGAAGACATTTATTACAGAGGACAGAAAAGTTTGCATTTGATTAAAGAAATGGGGAATGCAAAGCACCAGTGTGAAACAGGTTTTGGTCAAACTCAACCCCCACTCTCTGGATAATATAAACATGAAGTCAAAGCAGAGATTGAACTGACTACCCCCACCCCATCCCTCCTTTCATTCACCCCCACCCCACCCAACCCCAGTTTTAGCAAATTCCTATTTTTAATCCCTACAGAGTGGAAATATTTTCATGAGCCTCAAACAAATTTGTATTTATATCTGGACTCTTTTTTCAGTCAGCTGCACATTCAGAGCTTACAGAGCTCTGGTCAAATGTGCACTTTTAAAATAAGACACATTCAGCAGGTTAGAAGAACAATGGTTAATTAACTACTGTACTGTTTTCCCCAAATACTATCTGATTATTTAAAGTAAAATTAGTAAAGAACGTATGTTCTTGTGGCTGTTATTCTTGTTAACCCAACCTTAGTATAGTGAACCAAAATAAAAATGCAAAAAATTTGTTTTTGCTCTAATTTTTCATGAGCTGAACTCAAAGATCTAAGACTTCTGTATGTACACACTAGGTCTTTTTCTCAAAATATTCACAAATTTGTGTACCGGTAATGTTAGTGAGCACTTCTTCTTTGCCGAGATAATCCATCCTCCTCACAGGTGTGGCATATCAAGATGCTGGTTAGACAGCACGGTTATAGGTGTGCCTTAGGCTGACCACAATAAAAGGCTACTCCAAAATGTGCATTCTTATCACACAGCACAATGCCACAGATGTTGCAAGTTTTGAGGGAGCGCGCAGTTGGCATGCTGACTGCAGGAACGTCCACCAGTGCTGTTGCCTGTGAACTGAATGTTCATTTCTCTACCATAAGCCATCTCCAAAGAGGTCTGAGATCGTTTGGCAGTACATCCAACCGGCTTCACAACCGCAGACTGCATGCAACTGCACCAGCCCAGGACCTCCACATCCAGCATCTTCAACTTCAATATCATCTGGGACCAGCCACCTAGCTGCTGCAACGATCGATTTGCATAACCAAAGAATTTCTGCGCATACCGTCAGAAACCATCTCAGAAGCTCATCTGCATGCTCGTCATCCTCATCGGGGTCTCCAGCTCACTGCAGTTCGTCATCATAACCAACTTGAGTGGGCAAATGCTCACATTTGATGACATGTGGGAGGGGATCTCTTCATTGATGAACCCTGGTTTTTACTATAGAGGGCAGATGGCAGACGTTGTATGGTGTCATGCGGGTGAGCGGTTTGCTGATGTTAACATTGTGAATCAAATAACCCAAGGTGGCAGCAGGGTTATGGTATGGGCTGGTGTATATTTTGGACAACAAACACAGCGACTAGTGTGGTTACACATTGCCTGCAGTTGTGAGGCCCGTTGGATGTACTGCCAAATTCTCTGAACATGGACGTTCTTGCAGTCAGCATGCTAATTGCATGCTCCCTCAAAACTTGTGACATTGTTGGCATTGTGCTGTGTGATAAAGCTGCACATTTTAGCGTGGCCTTTTATTGTGGTCAGCCTAATGCTGACCTGTACAATAATCATGCTGTCTAATCAGCATCTTGATACACCACACCTGTGAGGTGGATGGATTATCTCGGCAAAAGAGAAGTGCTCACTAACAGATTTACACAAATGTGTGAACAATGTTTGAGAGAAAATGGCTTATTGTGTACATATAAAAAGTCATGGATCTTTGAGTTCAGCTCATGAACAATAGGAGCAAAAACAAAAGTGTTGTGTTTATATTTTGTTTATTTTTCATTTATTACCCTTTTATAAATCCCACGCAATAATATAAGGATATTAATAAGTACACGCATAGTGTGAAACACAGCTCGGACTAACCATAAAAAGAGAACTGGCTGAATATGTTGATATAAACTCTGCCACATATCTTTGCTTAAATCGCTTGTGTTTACACATTTCAGGTTATAAAAATGGTACTGGATGATTTCATGGAACTTTGTGCATGGTGTTAACTCCTTTTGTTTAGGACCATTTAATCTGTGCTGTATTTTAAGGCACATCAAGCAGCATGCCTCTGGTTTAGATGTTCATCCTGTTATAAAGATGTAGGCATCATTATACATGAATCCTCAGACTATGAGAGGAACACAAAGTCAAATTGTGAGTTTTACATTTTGGCTTTAATAAAAGAAAAATAGACCACCACAACCAACATTTTATTAACTAAAACCTCTGGCAAAAATTATGAGATCACCAGTGTTCTTTTTTCAATAAGTTAAATATTGTTAAATAAAAACAATCATAGACTTGCCACAAAGCTTTTTTTAATTCCAACATTTTGGCATAAAGAAACAATAAAAAAAAAAAAAAAACTGAAGAAATATAATTGTTGTAGTGAGGTCAGTCAGAGGAAAGAAAATAGAATCACTTAAATTTTGAGGTGCATATTGAATTACCCTTTAAATTGCAGTTCTAAAACAAACAACTGTATCAGGGCTTACGTCAGGTGTCAAAATCTACATCCAAGATTTGCACGTTTTTTGCCATTCCATCAACTGAAAAGATGTTTGGTTATGATGACTATATTTTTCAAGATGATGATGCATTTTGCCTTATGGCAAAAAATGTAAAAACGTTCCTTCAATAAAGACAATGGTGATGGTGTTGACTGCCAGGAGTCCTGCCTCAGAGAATTGAAGCTGTTATAAAAGACAGAGGGGGTGCACCAAAGCTTTTTCATGGTGCATTTTTCTTATAGTTCCATAATTTCTCCTTTGATTTGAGTCATTCTGTAATTATTTTCTGCAAATGATCTAAAATAAAAAAACAAATGTGACTGATTACAATAAATATGTGTTTTTTTTAAATAATGCCAGAAGGTTTAAATTGGAAAAACAATAATTTGTGGCATGCCTTTGATTTATTTATTTTGTTTTCTACACAGAATTAAGCAACTGAAAGAACATCCTTCAAGAACGGAGATTCCTTAGTTTTTGCCAGGGGTTGTAATTCAGCATCTACATTCAAAATGCCGCATGAATAATGTAATTTGCATGAACGATCTAATTTAGGCAGTCCTGCATGTTTCCTATAAATTAATCTAATTTCTTACAAGAAGAAAAGGTCAGATAATTTGGACGTTGTCTCATTTTGTCATAGTCATATTTTTGGCCTGATTTCCCTCACCGATTAAACTCTAATGAAAACGGTAAAGCCAAAACCTGCCTGCAATTAATACACTTCCTTCACTGAGAATGAGTCTTTTGTTAGCAAATAGCAATCTAAAGTGTCTTCTCCATTGTTAAGAACAATTCTGATGTCTTCGTTTCTATTTGGTTTGTCTCAGGTGTAGCTATATCTCCTTTGCGAGTATGTTTCCCACTCTATTGTCTGTAAGAGCTTTGGAAGGGGGAGGGGCTTATGGCAGCACTCAGTGCTTGTTGAAGAGTGTGACTATAGAATGATTAGTGCATTCATGTGCATCCTGTAAAAGTCTCTGAACAGCTGGAAGAAGTAGCTAGATTTGTTGCTAGTTGCTTAACGGAAAAGAAAAAAGTTGCTAGAGCAGTCTGAAAACTCACTAAAATCGACAAGTTGGCAACATTGGGTGATTACAAGTACAGCCTGGGCTCATCCAGTGACATCGACTCACAGACCAGTCAATGGCTGCAGTTTGCTGATTGTTTGCTCAGCTCGCTTGGAACCACGGCTGAGGCAGGCCCAACATCAAGCATGAACTGGGACTGGAGACACAATAGCCCAATGCCGAGTCAATGTGAACCGATTAAAGTCACATCTGCACAGTCTTACTCTAGTAAGCTAGTAACTAGTCTTGTCTAAGCCAGTAAGATATTTATAATCAAGTGATACATTTTGTTTGTGATTCTAAGTTTAGCTAAGCTTGAACCAAGATTATATAAAAAGGCCTTGTGCCTTACTCCAGTTGGATCTAAATAAACATGATTAAATACTTTTAAACTCAATAAATAGCCTTAACCTATTGTGAAACATTGGCCAAGTTAACTGTTACCCACAAAGACATAAAAATACTCATGCTCCAGAAAATACCATACCATACCATACCAGCTTTATTTATAGAGCACTTTAAACACCCACAGGACCAAAGTGCTGTACACACAACAAAACAATCATACAGCCAGGTAATAAAAAATGATTAAAATGTTACCAAGTACCTATATAATACTTCAGAATGTGCAGCATTTTTTGTTTTAGTGGGTTCAACAGATCAGGTTCCTAAATACAAACAAATGCATAGAAGCCATTTGTACTTTAAAGTCACCAAAAAATTTAAAGGGGTTTTAAATAGATTAATGACATTTTGTTAGGAACAGAAAAAAGTTCTTGTCTATCTATTTTCAATTAAATGGTTTTTCTCGTCTTTGCCTGGTTCTACTATGACGGATAATTGGGCCTCAAAGAATAATTTAAACAAAGCCATCTGCAAAGAGATGTGGCATTGGCTTCACTGGGTCTCTACTGGTTTGTAATGGATTTCTGGCCAAGTAAATAAGAAACATTGTGTTTAAGTAGACAGGATTCAAATGTATTTAATTGTAATGACATCCGTTGTGTAGTTGTTGTGTAGTTAATTATTTAAAAAAAAAATCTGAAAGAAATTCAACTTAACTCTCCTGCTGTCCATTGGTCAAAATGAAATCCCTAGTTCTCAGTTTTAAGATGAAGGCTTTGGGGTTCGTTTTGAAACTGCAGCAAAAGGGTTAATACGATGTTGTCATGTGAATTTATTTTTTCTTTACACAAGTTTAGTCATTTAAAATGCAAATATTCATTCATTCATTCAACCTTTATTTCTGCATGGGTAAAATGCATACACTAAATTTAGGGCATTATAGTTAAAGGTCCACTGACATGATATTTGAACTTTGCATAAAATGGCACAACATATATATCTTGTATCATTCAACTATG
>JARVGQ010000672.1:16923195-16937648 GCA_031762355.1 Hypsolebias martinsi | reverse complement strand
GACAGCATAGCTCCTAGGATCATTGGGACACTCAAACCCCTCCACCACGGTAAGGTGGCAGCCCAGGGAGGGGTTTATTTAAAACCAACAAATTAATAATAGTCACTGTATAATTATAGTTTTGATTAAGTAAAATGCATTTAGGATAAGCTTGTACACAGTTTTTGCTGCTAAAAAGACAATATGGTTGTGGAATTCTTGTTTTGTGAACACAACTTGGGAAAAAATAAAGCGACTTGTTATTTATAGTCTTTTGCACAAACTTCAGGTTTTAACAAATGACCAAAGTGAAGTAAGAACTGTTACTCCATGTTTAATGTATGTTTTTTGTGAAATTAATTTTAAAATATACTGAACAAGCAACATACTTACATGCTGTGTTCTCTGTGTCTCAGATCCATACGAACAGGTGGTGTTACCTGTTGATGGCCTCAAAGAAGAAGAACCAGTTGAACCCTATCAGAAAATTGGACCAAGTAAGGCTGTTTGATTGACTTTTTAATGATTTAAATTTGGGCTAAAATAGTAAAATACTAAAATAGTACTCCAATAATATGCTTCACTATGAACCTTTGTTCTAAAGTTCAGTTTATTTTCAAAAATAAAAAAAATTACAAACCCCAGTATTTAAAGATGGATGCTTTCAAAATAAAACTCAAAATCATGCATTTATTGTTTAACATTTCCATAATTTCAAGTTGTGTGCACATTTCTGGACTCATTTGTTTTTTGCTATGCTAGTTGTAAAACCCATAAATACAAGTGCTGCGTATCAGTGGGTTCATTTGCAGCTTGTTGCTGAGATGCTAAGATTTGTGGTTATCACAAGTGTATTTTATGATATGTTGGCCACAGCCGGCACAGTCAGCTTAAAAAAAATTAAACCAACTTTGAATTAAACGTCAAACTTTGGTTTTGAAAACAAAATCAAGTCCTTGTATTATTTGGGTACAACTTAACACAATGCCAGTACATATAGAATTTTTAATAAAGCTATCTTAAATAACAATATACTTTTATCAGTGATGCTCTAAATAAAATCATGAGTCTAGTTCAGTGTATGTGATGCTTTGGCTTTTCACATCAACCTTAAAGGGATAGTCATCGTTTTTGAAATAACTTTCTGTGAAGTAGTTATCAGTACTTAGTACATTATCAGCTGTGACTTCAAATTATTAAAAAAACATCCTGGTAATCCACTGACAAGACAGAGTATTAGGGCCATGCTAAGAATTTTTTTTATTTTATTACAAACGAGAATAAAGTCATAGTATTACGATAATGAAGTCGTACGACAAAGTCATAATTTACTAGAATAAAGTTGTAACATTACAAAAATAAAGTCAAAATAATGAGAATAAATTTGTACTGTTACAATAATAAAGTAGAAACAATACAAGAATAAAGGCATACAAAAATCAAGTCATAATATTACGAGAATAAACTTGTAATATTATCAGACGTCCGACACGAAAAAGCAATCTTACAACTGCGGTAAATTGATGAATGTTGACGTCGGCAGCAGGAGCGACCCAGCCCAGGATGTATTACGAGTTTATTCTTGGAATACTACAACTTTATTCTCATAATGTTTTGACTTTATTCTCATAATATTTAGACTTTATTCTCGTACGACTTTATTATCATAACATTACAATTTTTTTCTAAAAAATTTATGACTATTTTCTCGTAATGTAATTTTTTCTTTGCGTGGCCCTAATACTCTGTCATACACTGATCACTATTGTATTGAGAGAATATTTTATTTGAGAACAGTCTCTCAAAACTCTGTTCATTTAAACTGTTCAGCATCCACACTGGATATGGATAAGAGTATCCCAGACCACCTCTGAATGTGGCCTGAGTGATCAGATCTGAACTGGGTCTACGCACCTGTCAGCACTGTGTGCATGGCCCTTCAACATCATCCTGCAGTCACACTATAGTTGCTAGACTAACCAATGTGTGAGAACTTTTGCTCTTTCTGAATGAGAATTTTTCAACTAGTCAATTTTTTTAGTTATTTGTTTTTGACTTAAGCAGGAAACTGAAATGACTGAATGAATAGATATAATAGCATGGCAGTTGTTGCTAAAAACTATTTTACCCTAGTCGGTGACTTATCGCTATTAAGACATTGAACTTGTGATATACTGTAAGTTTTGTGAGCACAAAAACTCCCAGTACATTTGCAACTGGAACCCACTTGTGTCCGGTTTAAAGTATTAAACACATGTCCAGTTAAAGAACTTGTCACGTTGATGTCATGTCAGACAACTAATATTAAACATAAGAGCTAACGATGTCAGCAAAGATTTAAAGTATAAGTTTAAAGGTCGTCTTTCGCAGGGAAAAAACAATTGCCCATCTTCACAGAGGCCACGAGTTCAACAAATGGAGGTTATGTCTCTTTAAACACAATGGGCATTGTTTGCAGGTGGGAAGCCTGCACTTGTCACTGCACTAATGCGTCTTACTGATTTGAGGAGTGATGTTTTGACACATTATGTAAGGAGGCTCCTGTCTCTGGCACCATTGAAAATAAATTAGACTGAGAAAATTTACAGTCAGAGGCACTGGCTCCTTATCTCAAAACAAACCTATTATTTTCCACTTCTTCCTGATGACAGAAGGTGTAATTAGGAAAATGATTGTGTTCCTTGTTGTAATTGACAACTAATCTAATGTGCTTGATTTAAACTGATTTGCTTGTTTCATTACTAATGTAAGTTATGTTGGAAAACAATAAATTGTTTGTGTGTATTGTTATCTACAGAAACAGGAAGCTATGTTTGCGAGTTCTGTGGGAAACAGTACAAGTACTTCAACCCGTACCAGGAGCATGTTGCCCTTCACACACCACTGAGTGAGTGGGACTGCAACCACCATTATATTATTCATTGAGCTATTTTATTTTACATAAAATCACAGATAAGACACATAACTTTTGTTACATACATATCAGAACACTTAAAGTGTTAAAGAATCAAAAAGGCAAACATTCATGTCAAAAGTTGTATGTAGAGAAAACTTTGGAGCATAGACTTTACTAATATAAAACTACTTTTTTTTTACAGCAGATACTAATTTTTCTAGTACTTGCTCCAACAGTCCTAGCTAGGTCACTTCCAATCTGTTTGAATCTGCCTTTACCTTTACTGGTATGATATGCACCCTCACAGAAACATGTGCATGGTTGTAGTTTTACTCTGGTGTGTATCTGACTCTCAATATCTCTTTCACTAAAGGCTCATTTGATTTAAAGACCTCACGGGCACAGGAATGTGGCAGTATAGACATGAGTAAGTTTGGGCACAGCCAAGCTGGTAAAATAAAAAGTAAGTGTAATTTTTATTTTCACATTTTATTTGTTGTTATATAGCTGTATAGATTTGCATGACTGATATTTACAATTTGGAGACCCAAATAGTTGTGCTATTCGTAAAAAAATCTGACACCATTGTTTTTTTCCTTTGTTGCAGTTCCGAATAAAGCATTGAACAGTGAGTTAATATTTTTTTATTTACATAACATTTTCAAATGACTCATAAACGATCCAAAGTGTTACTTCTCACATATCCTGCAATAGTGTTGCTTTCATTTAGCAACAACACATGTCAACGCATGTTGGGCAACAGCACGTCTCCCAAATATTTCACTGTGATGTGAGTTCTTATAGTTAAGGTGTTGCATCTGGGAAGAAGGTATTAAGATGAGAGGAATGTTTGACAAAGCGCACATTTTAAAAATATGAAACCTGAGCTGAAGTATCTGATCTCTTCAATTCAGTACTGCTGTATTTATTTACATAGTCTGATTCAATACAAACTTAATAGCGTATTAACTATATTCCATTTATAATACACATTTAACAACCAAATTTCCGTTCAGATCAAGTTACAATGGTTAGATAAATTCAGATTAGAATCAAAATCATTCAGTAAAACTCTAAAAACAGTACATTAAAAAAAACTATTTTCTAGTTAAGGAAACTTAACAAATTCCATCTAATCTTCCTTTTGTTTCATTTTGTTGTTTGGAGTGTGCAGACCTTGCTGCCGTCAGCTGAGGTCTGTATGTACAGACAGACAAAGGTCTGCAGAGCCCTTACTTTGATTGGTTGATGCTATTGTGTCAAAATCATAAATCAATCATAAATAGTCATGTTAAAGAGTGGCAAAACATTGTGGCAAATAAACAGATGTTATAATACAATATTTATTGTTTTTTTTTAACTGGGGGTTAGAAAACTTTACACATTTAGTACAACAGATAGTGCTATACTTGTAATTGACATAATGCTCACGGTAAGATCTCTCCACCCACGCGGAACTGTAATGCAAGGTGAGCTAACCTCCAACATACAAACAAAATAGCTATAATGGCAAAATAGTGATGCTCACTGCATTACCTGAGGCATTTGGCGAGGCAGTTTTGTCTGTTATTGAAATCCAGTATGTATGAAGAGTGAACATTTTGCTACACAACCTATTAAACACTGTGCAAAATCGGATTTCTTTTTAACTGATTGTAGCAAACAAAGACTAAACTTACACAATCGGAAGTTGCAACACATATCTACATACAAAACACACTAAATAAAGCACAACTAGCTTCAAGCATTAACCTTTAATTTAAACATTAAGCATACAATGTAATTATGACAACAAATGGAGGATTTACTTGCAGTTACCGTTGTACAGAAGAATTTGCGGTACTTCCTGTTTATCACTGTTGTATTCAGCAGCTCGTGCAGCCAGCCGCAGGCTTTTAGCCATCGTTTACATTTTCCAGACTTTGTTTAGGTTTAGGAATGGGAATAAACTGTATTCCACCCTCTAAAAACTCAGGGTTGAATTGCGTGTTCCTCACTGACAACGTTTAGCCATTTTTAAAATGATTCTCACAAAATCCTTATGATTGCAATGTAATGTAAAATCCCAACAATGTTGTCGGAGGAAAAGGAGGCACAGCTCCTGCAGATAAGGGGTGTTTCACTCTGGGACAAATTGCGATTGCCGATTGGTCAGTTGCTGACAATCCTACTGGATGATTGACAGATCTCATCATGTCAATTTAATTGAGCCTAGTTTATAAAGACGACTACAGATGTGTTTTTTTTTTTTTTTTTTGTGGAAATGTTGGTATCTGTGGTTGCCCACATGACCATTGAAATGTAGCTGAATAGATTTATAAAGAATTAGTTTAACTAAATTTGGGGTTAGATATGGTAACAGTAATGTTATAGTTGCACTCTAAAGTGTAATGAAAAAGTTTAAAACAAGTTAAAGTTTCTTTATTTGTTGTTCGCACCACATGTGGTACATGTGGTGGAACGAGATTGTGTGCACAGGGTCCCAGTTACATCCAACACAAGTATAAATTGTAAAGAAAAACCGTGACAAACAAATGTCACTGGCTACACTTAACACTAAGCATGGGTTAAAGAGAAATTAGGTTAAGATTTTTGGATTTATGCCTGAAACTATTAATCCTTGATTCATATTTATTGTATCAAATAGGCCTGTCACGATAACACATTTTGCTGGGCGATTGTCTCAGAAATGATTGCCATAAACAATAATATTGTTTGAAATTTGTCAATAATTATCAGTGTTTCCCCTACCATTATACAAGCGTACAAGTGGGGTGCCCCACCCCGTCAACAGGACTGAGCACCCGCCTACCAATCTGAACTTGCCCCCACCACCCCCACCCAGCATTAACATAGCACTAAGCTAGCAGCGCGAAATACAGGCTCTCTAGCTAAAAAGCTAAAGGCAGCACTCATGTTGCCTCTTCTCTCAAGCTGAACACCCCACTCCACACGCACACAAAAACTGTATAAACAGCGCACAACTCAAACGTGTCATGCCAAACTAGCAGCGCACAATACAGGCGCTCTATCTAAAAAGCTAACGGCGCCTCTTCCCTCAAGCTGATCACTCCTTCACCCACCCACCCTCAAAAACTGCTGGTACAAGCTGCGTTCAGACATATCTCCATCCCCCCATCAACAAAAATCATGGATGATATGAGCACCCCGCCATGGCAAGTTGACTAGGGTAAACACTGATTAGTAATTATTGTGAAATTTAAGATGAAATGTTGGTTAATTTGTTTTGAATGTAGTACCTTTTTTTGACCACTGGATGGCAGTAAAAGACTGTTTGAACCAAAGGATGGATGATGAGGGAGCGAGCAGCATGTCTTTTTAAGAAAAATGGGAGAAAGGCCCCTTGACGTAACATGGGGTGTCTCGCGTTCCTGTTTTTCGGTTCTCAAAATGGCAGAGGCTCGGTGTGGTTTGAGCTCTTGAGCATAGCATTTGTCACACAAGACTTTTAATAAATAATCAGTAAACAAGTTCTCAGCTTCTTTTTGCAGAGAAAAACAACTTTTTACACAAAGGCACTGGTTTCAACCATGAATTTTGGAGCTTTGACAAGACAGTTTTTTTTCCCAAAGTTGGCCTGTTAGCTTAGCTCGTAGCTTAGCTTTTCAGCTTAGCTGCCTTTAACTATCCAAAAACACGATTTTGGATAGTTAAAACAGATTTTAATGAGAAAAAAGAATGGGATGGGTCTGTGAAGAGCACCAAAGTTGAGCCTTTTGTCATCCAGTGTCTTAAGTAGAAAGAGAGACACGAAGAAACGATAAAGCCGCTAAATGAAAAATGAGGTTGATAATTTTCATTTTTTGTGTGATTAATTAATTTACTGTTTATCGCAACAGGCCTAGTATCAAATACAGTACTTGCTATTATTTTAACTTAACCTCACTGACTGTCAGTTTTGCAATTACCAGTATTCCAGCAGAAATATTATGATCTACCTTCGGGAATTGTCCCAGGCTGTAGTTGAAGTGTTACAGCTAGCTCTTCCTGCCTTTGTTTGAACATAAAAAACAACCATAGCAGTCATGTAAATAACCATGTAATGCAAAATTCGTAGGGAAAAATAGCATTAAAAAAACCTGGATTATTGAGCATGCATCAGGGCATAAAAAAGAAAATTGTGAAAAGTCATTTGCATAATCTGTTTTGAATCTTTTGAAATTGGAGCAGTTTTTAAGATGGCAACACTCTGCTTTGGCCCTGCACAGACTAATTGTTATCTAGTCAATTTGGTCTGAATTAAAAGCTGTTTAAAGAACTGTTTAAATGGGTAAAACTTTATTTTATTTTTCATAACCTTTCCATAGAAGGCTACTTTAAAACTTTTAAACTCTTGCTTCAAGCCCTTGCGAGATATATGTTTTATTAAATTGGAGTTGTCTGCTGCCAGAAAATTTAACAAGACCTAAATTAAGAAGAAAATAGTTCACTTCCATGTACTCTTCAAATTACATTAGTCATTTGCAATTTTTCAGCTGTCAAAAAACGGACTTTTCTCAAACAAATGTGGATTTTTGAGGCTCAGCCCCCTCCCACCCTAATAACCCCCCCCCCCCCACACACACACTCTCCACTCCAACCCATCTTTTTGCTAAGAAGCACTCAGCCTATTTAAAGCATGACACACACTCGCATCCTAGAAGTGGGTCAAAAAGATGGAATGAAGAGGAGGAATTAAACCCATATTTAAATATAATATGACCATTTGGATCCTTTTTCAAGGCTGTTTCCTATGATGGATTTAAATGCTGTGACTTAAGATTAAATTAAATGGCATGTCATTAATTTAGCATCATTTTAAGATTTGTATGTGCTTGTCGCTTGAATTTAAATGATCAAAGCCCTTTATTTTTTATGAGCTGGCCATTCATTGTTTGTCCTCTGTTTTCCATAACAGACAGCCCATTTAAGAGGAAATTGGAGAGTGCATTTCAGTCCAGTCTGGTTGACACAAACAGTTCTCAGAACTCAAGTGGTAAGCTCTTAGTCACTGGTTTTGTTAATTTGTGTCCATTTGCATGAAAATATATTGCAATTGTATTTCTGTTGAAAGACTGAAAAGTGTATTTTCATCTGACATTGTTTTGCTGCTCATGCATAGGCTTAAAATTGAGATGGAGGGGGTGTATAGAGGTTTGAGTGACCTACCTTGCATCAACTGTTTCTATATAAAACTCAATTCTGGGAACTGAATTATTATTACTGTATTTATCTCCATACTCAGACCATGAAACTAGAGACCTTATTCAATCTCATGTTTAGCTTTGATAACAGCTACAATATTTCAGCCCAGATACTCAAAAATATGTTTGTGTAGCCATGTTTTAAAAAAAAAAAGTTGGAATTCAGTGCAAAATGTAAACAAAGCTGAATGCAGTGATTTACAAGTTGGTTTTTAGTTTAAAATGGCACAAAAACAACTCTCAATGTTGAGACTAAGATTTTTTTTCTTATTTCATTTGCTCATTTTAAATTAGATGCTGACCGCTTGTTTAAACATAAGCTAAGATGGAAATGTTTACTACTGTGTTACATCACCTTTTCTTTCAACAGTGCTTCAGGTGTTTAGAAGCCATGGACAAACTGTTGTCAAGGTTTTAGTGATAAAATGTTTGCCATTCTTGCTCAATATTGGATTTCTGCTGCTCCACAATTTCAGGCCTTTTTTGTATTTTATTATGTAATGCAGCAGCACTGTGGCTCAGTTGGTAGAGCTGTTGCCTCTCAGTGAGGTCGCTGGATTGAATCCCGGTTGAGGACCTTTCTGGGTGGAGTTTTCATGTTGGAGTTTTCTCCGGGTACTCTGCTCTTTGCCACCTGCAAGCGCGCTTGGTCACGCCCTCTTCTACGCTCTGCACGGAGAACAGCTGAACAGCTGCAGCAGGAAAAGTATCCTGCAGTATGGCTGCACAAATGTGCAGGAGGAAGCTTTTTCTGCAGCTCTGGGCTGCACAAATGTGCAGCAGGTGCTAAATACTTTAAAATTATTTATTTTAAATGAAAATTCCATGCCGGTCGTGCAGCTCATTCATCAATCAGCCAACTGTGTGTCATGTCCAATTTTTTTTTTTTTTTTTTTTTGAATAAACGTGTTAGAGCGAGTCCACGATAAACGAACCGTGAAGTGGCGAGGGACTACTGTAATGATGATATATTGAAAAGATATAAGTGAGCATTATCCATCCATCCCTTGTCTTTACCCACTTCTCCCTTTTTGGGTCGCGGAGGTCACTGGTGCCCATGTCCAGCTATCACTGTGCCAGAGGTGGGGGACACCCTGGACAGATCCATCACAGGGCCACATACAGAAAAACGAGACAAACAATCATTCACTCTCTCACTCACACCTAGGGACAATTTAGAGTTACCATTCAGCCTAACATGCATGTTGTTGGTCTGTGGGAGGAAACCGGAGTACCCGGAGAAAACTCATGCATTCACAAAGAGAACTTGCAAACCACCTAGAAAGGACCCCAGCCAGGATTCGATCCAGCGACCTTCTCGCTGTGAGGCGGCAGCTCTACTCCCTGTGCCACTGTGCCGCACTAACTGAACATCAATGATACCTATCATAATTAGATTCATTTCACATGATACGTGCATGCTCTGCCTTTGAAACGGTCAAACTTAGAGAGTTTCTCTTCTTGTAACCCTCTGGAGTCCCACTAAAAACCTGCCAAGACCTTGACTTGCTGAAAATAAACAAGCTACACTTACAATTTGTCTTTATCCTTTGCGAGTCCTAAAGCATAAAAATAACAAAGTGGTCATTTTGTTTCCTTAAATTACTTTTAATTGGACAAAGATGGGAGTATTATGATGGTGTTTAGTGGTTACTAAAGTTGAGGTTGTAACCTCCATGGGGGTCTTAAGACAACAATTAGACAGTCTTGAGGTGATCTTTCAAAACAAAATAAATTGTTAGTTACATATTTTGTAATGTTTGTTGCATGAAATTAAAACAGTAATCATAAATTGACATTTAAATACTAAAATAGCGCCTCTTGTTTGATTGGTTTATTATTAACGTGTGCACGTAAACCAGATTTTTTTTTTTTATCAAAAGCTGAACATTAAACCACTTGACATTTTTCCCTTAAGTGTGGAAGTTTAGTCAGTTTTCTTTGTCTCAAACTCCTTGCAGCTGTGATCATGACAATTATAGCAGATCTGTGTCCAGACAGACAAGCGATTAGAAGCTTATAAACACACCAAACCAAACTAGGAACTCTGGACCTTCACAAGTGACAAACTGGACTCAGTGAGTTGTCAAAAGAAAACTCAGGAACGTTTCTGTTCCTGTTTTACATTTCACACAAAGTTTAAACTGCAATTATGGAAATTGCATTTGAGAAATTCTTCTGATGAAGATGAACAGCATAGCAAAATATTTGATTTGTTCGAGGGTTTTCAGTGTAATTTTTGTCTGGACGTTGTTCACTGATTAAAATGAGTTGGAAAAAATAAAGCACAGAATGACATGATTTAACAGATTCATCACATTAGCAGGGTTTCTGCAGGGCATTAAAAAGCATTAACAGTCATTAAATGGATTTATCCAAATTTAAGGCCTTAAATGGCTTTAAAAAACATTAAATTTGGACCTCATTGACATTAACAATTTTTCATTTGGTTTCAAGAAAAATGAAGGACGATTTTTGGAATTGCTCATCGGAGCGATATATAAGAGTAACATGCAGAACTAATATTAATTGTTTCTGGCTGGTCAGTGCTCAGCTGTCAGAAGATCAAGCGTTCGAGAAAAGGCAGAAAAACTTTTATGAGCAGAAACAAAATGAGAAAGTGCAAACTCAAGCTAAAATGACTGGGAAAGAGAGTTTTTAGCACGTCTGCAGCCCGTCAGCGATCAAGATGGTGAAGGATTTTGAAAGAAAAACAGCCGAAGCGGTCGACATGTGGAAATTTAAGACGGTGTTCTGCCAAAAACTGTTTAGCAGCCACGGGAGCATGCACATTCTGTTTAATGATAATTCATACATTTCATTTATAATAATGCATTTATAATAATAATAATTCAGGCCTCTCTTGTAAATGAGTCTCCAAGGTTCATTGGGATTAACCTGTATAAATAAAGGTTGAATAAGTGTCTGTTTCAGTTAATTTGCTGTTTCTGTTGCCTTTAGTTCTTGAACTAAACCTTAATAAATCTTAATAAATCTAAAAGATGAATACAAAGTGTTTGTATGCACAAGATTACTATATACTAAAGATGTGGCTCTTGTTTACTTTTTAATTATTATTTTTTTCCACCAAAAACTCAAAGAGTTTAAGTGAGTTTCAAGGATGGAAAGTTTATTAGAAATATCTGCAACTCACAATTTTACACAGGATTTTTACAAAATGAACAAGGTGAGGTGATGATAGATGATCTGTGCCACCACCCGGCCGGAGCATTAAACAACAGATTTATTACAGAGAGAATATCAGTGATGACGTGCAGCGACTTTGTATAGAGTTTAAAACATTAGTTATCCGTAACAAAAAGAACTGAAATACTACAAAACCCTGTATGGGCCATGTCTTTTCTTTTTGCATTACACCCTTGATTTACTTGTGACTCTAAAGTAGGGAAACAAAGATCCCCACTGGCATGAAGAGCTACAGACCCAGTGCACCGCCTTCATCTGATGTCATTTAAAGTGTGAATTTTTGCACAACCCCTAGTGTCTGCACCAAACATATAAAAGTCTTGTTCAGTTCTGAAGTAGGGCTCATGTTAGGTAGCAATCCATGTTCCTGACACTTGCTGCTTCTATCCAGAATTTACAGTTTTGACCATGTTTTATCTGCTAACTTCCATTTGATGGATATTATTAGGGATGCACAATATTGTATCAGCATCAGCTGATATTAGCGTTAAAGTTCAATATCGGACATCGGCCATTTCATCAAATTAACTCGCCGATATAAAAGGCGCTGCTTTTGTATGACAACCCAGTGACAAGGATGCCTGCAGCAGCAGCACAACATGACATCATGTGAACCTACCTGATTTCATGGCGGAGAGGAAAATTCAAAATGTCGGCAGTGTGGAAGGTTTTTTCGTTGAGGATGTCAGCTCCCAAAGATTTTTGGACTACATTGAGCCTCGCTACATCGTCCCCAGTCAGAGATATTTTTCCGACGTAGCCTTAAGCTAATAGCCGATAGCACTTGGGTGAGTTTTACCACAGACATTTGGATGTCGTGTTAGTCCCGTTAGCATGATTAAGCCTTACAGCACAATGGATAGACAACAACTTTGAAATTAAAAAGGCTGTCCTTCATGCACAGGAGTGCAGAGGAACCCACACTGCAGCTAGGAACCTGGAACAAGCCTCCACAAGTGAGACAGCATCACATGTGACTAATGCTAATAACATTTAACACTTTTAATTAATATAAGTTAAAGTGCTATGCATATCATATGGCTGTTACTGAATATATGTCCCCAGCTCTTACAGCTGTTACACAATTTTTGTAGCAAATAAGCTTAAATAAGAGGGCTATGTTCTGACAAAGGAAAGTCATAAAATATTGAATATCGGCAAAAATCCAATATTGTGCATCCCTAGATAATATCTAAGTTAAACCACATATACATGGTCTCTGATTAAAGGCTCTCCATTTTGTTGTACTTAATGTACATATTATGTATAGTAAACAAACAGTATTTGGAGTGACAGTACAAATATATAAACATGCATACATGGTGGTGCTTCACCCCTGTTTTGGTTCTATGGTGCTTGTTGAAATAAGTTTGAAATGAAGAGGAAATCTTCCAAACTGAGACTTAATCTTCTGTAAAACAACAAAAAGTTGTGTGATAGTTTGCATTCGTTGTCGATGGCATCAAAAAGGGCATTCAAATTACACTGAGAACTACTTGTGAAGTTTTTGCATTCACTGTTGATGGCGTTAAAATGTTTGTAAAAAAAAAAAAAAAAAAAGGCATTAAAAAGCATTAAATTAGATTTGCTGATTTATGCAGAAACCCTGATTAAGAAATACATAGTAGCCATTTGAATAATCTGAAAGCTCTAGCAAGAACATAACCACACAGCCCAGATGATGTAGACCCTTTCCTTAACCTTTTTTTTTTTTTTAATTGTCTGGAACATTGTATTGGAAATGATAAGTGGTGTTTACAGCTGTGTTTTCAGGAGCTTTAGATTAAAGCTGGCTTTGCAAACTTCAAAGCTGTTTTACTGATGCTGAAACCAGACCTTGTGGCATTCGGGATGAAGGCCTTTTTGTGTTTTATTAGAGTGCACTTGGCTGTCAGTAAAACATTTACAGTGATATGTTATTTGATGCTCCGGTTTGTAAATAAATGCCCTTGCCAATTTTTTTTTTACACAAATAAGACTAATAAAAGCAAATATGTTCTGGTTTAATAAAGAAGAGGAAGGAGTGATGTAGAACAGCTCAGTGTACTCTTAAATCCTTTCCTGTTATCTTTTCAGCAGGAACTCCAAGCCCTCTGGTGGCCACCTCCTTCTCTACAGTGCAGAGTAAGTCCTTCCCACCTTCTTGTGTTAAAACAAAAAGAAATAGATTCAACTGTTTCTTTCTTGTATGCAGTTGGTAAATGCACTGTAATTACTTTACTCTTCAGACAAAGAGTGAAAGGCCTTCTTATTGTTTTCCTAGAGCCCTATACTTGTGGTGCCTGTGGCATCCAGTTCCAGTTTTACAACAACCTGCTGGAGCATATGCAGTCGCACGCTGGTGAGTCCACGATGGCAGGTGAGCATTTAGGCTAACAAGAAAATGTCAGAAATAACTTGGAAAACAATTCACATGAAATTTATAGAGATAAACAGCAGTTAATGAAACCAGTTAAAGCATTGTTATTGTTTATTTTGTAATCACCTACGTTGTTTCATGGTTTACTTTTTTTTTTTTTTACATTTTGTTTCACTGGCGTTGCTTAACATAATCCTTCTGCGTTTTCCACAGCTGATAGTGAGAACCACACCAAAGGGGACTCTCCCAAAACCTCTTCAGCCTCGGGTCCTCAAGAGCAGCTATGGAGAGGGTCCCAGACTCAGGCCCACCCCTCTGTTAAAATACAAATCCAGCCTCAAAGTATCTCTCAGAGAAATCATACTCTCAGCCGTAAGTACTGCAGCCTCATTAAGTCTTGTGGTTTAGAGGCACAGCATGTATTTGCAGTATCCTCATTAAAGCCTCTCTTTTTGTTTATATCTCGATTATATAGGTGTAGCATAAGGTCTAAACTATGAAAAAATAATTGTATTTGTGACAACTGAGTTGTTTTTAAGTTTTAATAGTGCCAAGAATAGCTAAAATTTGATATCTTGTGCTGTCTGCCCACTAATGATTCCTTTCATGCCTTTTTTCCCCTTCCCTTGCCTTTCTAATAATCTGTCTTTCATCTGTCCTGTCAGAGAATAATGGGCTACCTGAGAAGGAGCGACAGCAGGTGGCTGAGCGCCTATTACGGGTAATGTGCTCTGATCTGAGCATGCTAAATGTGCTTAACAGCAAGGACTTCCTGAAGTTGGCTCAGACCCTTGTGGATACAGGTGCT
>JARVGQ010000672.1:16748599-16762835 GCA_031762355.1 Hypsolebias martinsi | reverse complement strand
ATACATACATACATATACAGTATATATATACATACACACGTGTGTGTGTGTGTGTGTGTGTAGTTCTAGCTATATACCTAATATGTTTAGTTATGTAGTTATATATACACATATATAAAATGTGACAATAATTTGATAAAATGGTAATCACAACCATTTCCTGCTCCTTCACAGGCATCTCCTCTCACATGACACCTTTGCTGAATATGGTAAAAACTTATTTACACATATTCAAAGACTTGAAATTTTTGGGGGGCTACCAGCTAAAGAAGAGCATAATTCTCCTTCTGAATCAACATGGTTGCCCTCAATTTGGCTAAAGATTTATTTTGTTTCGGTTTGTGACAAAACAGTTAATTTAGGTTATATATTAAATCCTAATGAATGGTTGTAAACATATAATGGATTTGGAAAAAGGCGTTTTCAAAAATATATGATTTATTGTAAGTTAGAGCTCCATACTCATCGCTGGCATTGAAATTAATTGTGACTACAGTTGTTAAAGGAAATACAACAAGTAAATGGTATAATTTTTATTTTTTCTCTGAACAGAGATACTGTATTTACATAGCTCAGAGGTTGAAAAAAATATCATGAAAACCCATATGTTTGTTGTGGTCTGCATGCAAGGATTTCTAGGAAACTGCTAATTTGTTAAAACTATTCTTTTTCATTGAATTTCTTTTGTTTAGAGCTTAAATTTCCCATGTTGTTTAACTTTTTATACTGAGAATGAATTGGCCAACTCAGTAGTTACCAAAATCTATTGCTCAACTGATGACAATCATGTCAGCGGTTGTGAATAAGAGAATGTATAGTGTTTCATCCCATTGATGACAAAAAAAAAAAAAAAAAAAGCATTTCAGTGGTAAAAAATACTGGACTGAAAAACACTACCCGATTTGCTAAACCCTGGCTATGTAAAACATTCTGAATAGACGGGCTATAAATCTGAATTAACACAGCCTGCCCATAAATTTGGAATACGGTATAACCCATTACGCACCACAAAATGTAAAGACAATTTAAAATTAATTATGAACTATTTTAGATTTTAGATATAGATTCAGCGGTAATTAATGCAAAAGTAGTGTTTTGTTGTTATTTGAAAAGTAGTAAAAAACAGGTTGCCTTAAAGCCTTTTAAACAGTTACCCTACAGCCTTATTGCAACACAACCAGTAAACTCTCTCATTCTTTTTGTATTTTTTCTTTACGCCATAGTGATGTCTTTGTAACTCTTTTTTGCTTTCTGACATGGCGGGGAGATAATGAACATCATTACAACTTGGTTTGTCTGCGTCGTTTGACAGAGGCAAAGGGCATCCACAGACTTACTTGTAGAGGCTGTCAGGTTCCAGGCACTTGAAGACAACCGAATACACCATGGATTGGGGGTGGTCTCCACTCCTCTTCCCCGCAACAACACAGGACGAACTCAAACCAGAAAATAGGTCATCCGTTAAGCTCAGAACCTCACCTGGGGAAGAGAACGAAGAAATAAAATATATAAATACCAAAATACTAAATGAAATGGAAAAAAAAAATGGTTACATTTTCATCACTTGAGAAGTTTCAACCACTGACTCAGTGTTTTGCAATTACATGAGGAGTAGGGAGAAACAATGTGGCACGGCACAACTTATACCACAAGAGATGGCTACATTCTGTCTAGGAGCTTTTTCCTTGTCATTAATTGTGCCATTTGACTCTAGTTTTATATATTTCACCTCTGTCTGGTCTTGTGTGAGCTATAGTGCCAGAAGCAAACCAAGGCTAAATTAAACTTGACGTTTTACTGGCAGCAAACCCCTACATATCACATTATAGAATTGTAAGGAAAACACAATTTCTTTCCTTTATGAACACATGTACACTTACAATGACATCTAACTAAGCACACCGGTGTCTCACGAAGCAGAGCGTCGTAAGCTGTGAAATATTTTTCTTGTCAGCTTACAGGAAAGGCGAGCAATGCAGAGTTGTACATTCAGACACACACACAGCACCAGTTTCCAGTGCTCATGGGGGTGGTGGAAAAAAGTAACCTGTCAAAATAGTTTAAAAAGGCTCAAACAGTTAGATTTCCAGCTATTTCTACATGAGGTAAAGGGCAGTTTAGTTTTAGCTTATGCTACACGGGCCAGCGTATAAACACAACGAGTAAGTCTGGCTGGTCGGGCACAAGGGGATGGTAAGAAAAGGTTGGAGAAGGAAGGAAAAAGAACGGCACAAATGAATGATTTGACCTTTTCACAGAAAGAGCTTTGTGTATAGGAGGCTGCCCCAAATATATTCCAGCACTGTGGCAGGGTTGCTCTTTCAAAGAGCATACATTTTTAACAAGATTCTCAGATTGGATTCTTTTATTCTGTTGTTAGCATTTACTTAACAAAATAAGCGGACGGAGAATACTAAAATTGACTATGTCAAAACGTTGGTATTTGAATTGAAATGTTGCAATAGTTCTCATTTATAAATTTATACATTTATAAACGTATGATTTACATTTTAAGAAGATTTTTTTTTATTTTTTTTTTTTATTTGATCATATGCAGCTTACATCAAATTTCACCAGTTGGATGTTCCACTTACATTCCACCTCAAGCACATCTTTTAATCTTGTTTATGTTTAACTTATTTAAGAACTCCATAGCATCCATTACCATGTTTCCATGTTTTTGTTGATGTCAAAGGTCATGCTTAATTTTTAAAGCAACCGTCTGGCTCATTTGAAGTGGGGTTATGTGGAGAAATTTGGGAACAATTACTATCTTACTTGTTGTAGATACATTTTTGAACTATCTTGGTTTGGAGGAATGGAGTCCCTTCTGGCCAGATTGATGACTAACCACTAGTTTGAGTGAGGCCAAGACCAAAATGAATTACTGCCATTTTAAAATAACGTAAATAAACATTTGACATTCCATTAACCTTATCACGTCTGTCAATTTGGACATGGGTAATTAATTAGATTTCTGCTTTTTGCAAACACAAATGGCCACAACAGCAGCTAGCTGTAGTACTTTTAATGCATCCTGGGGCTCTTCTGGTAACCATATAAGTTTCTGTCTGATTAATATTGTATTTTGAAATTTGTGGCAGAATAACTATTAATAAAATAGCAATCACCTGAATCAATACAACCGTCTTTGAGATTTGACTTGTTTTAATCTGGCTCCAAGTGTTTTATATTTCTCCAAATCGATCCCAAAGAGATGTATATGTATATGCATTGAACTAAAAGTAAGGTAAGATATAAAGTCAAATGATGAGCCTCCTTCCATTTTTTTAAACAGCTTTTAATGGAGCTCAAATAGATTTTATAAGCAGGCTTGATGAAGTCTCTTATTTCAAGGTTCAAGGTTCTTTGTCATTCGCATCACATGTGGTACAAAACTGTGTACACAGGGTCCCATTTCTCTTGGTGTTTTTAGTCTTTTTATATTGTTCATAGGCTAACAATACAATCAGTGATACATTTCCTGAAAAACAATTACCTCATTATTATCTCGTGGAAATTATTCCGTTCTGAACTTGACTGCAAGCAAATACTGTATTAGTAATATTAGTTTTTGCAGGAGCCATTAATTTTACATAATGAAGTGCACCAAAACAAATTATTTCCTGAACTAGCGAGATTTCAGACATCACCAGTGATGCCACTCACCCTCACTGACACAAGCCTTGGTATGTGCTTTATTGAAAACTTCTGCAACTTCTTGAGGCACGCTCCGAAGCTCCGTCATAGGAGGACCCATCACTACTTGGAACCACTTACCTCAGCGCCTCATCCTCTAACTGGGTCAGTTTTTGAGTTTCCATCCTGCCATTCTCCTATAAACCAATACTCACCCCATCTGCTCCTGCTCCACACTTGTTGGAGTCCTACTCCCTCCTCTCCTCGTCTACAACTAAGACTAACAAGGATTCCACAGCAGGTGGCTTGAAACAGGTCAATAAGGTGCTATTTATACAACCGATCTTGTTGGCAGGCCTCAGATTGACCAGTCTTTCGTATGAAAGACAAAACATTTCTTCCAAGAAGAATCTGTCCAGATGATTTTACTTGTTTTTGTGATCAATTTATCTGGATAATTGAGCTTACATTTTTTTTTTTTAAGTGTACATTCTGACTACTAAGGACTATTTAACACACATTTGTAGGATAATTACCTTCCAGTTCTCAGCATATTCATTCCGGAATTCTGGTTTTCTTAAATTCCTTCACTGTAAAGGAACGTCTTTGTAAAGCAAATGGACACATGTGTACTAGTTCAAGTAATATTACCATTTATAATGACTAGTATGCAGCTTAACTGAATTAATTAGAATTATTATATATTATTAATAGATTATTTATTACAAATCAAAATCATAATTAGAATAGGTTTTTAGGCTAAAAAGAAATTATGACAGTTAAACAAACTTGCTGAAAAATAAAACAGACTGAAGAAAAAGAAGCTTAAACTCAAAAATAAAAATGGCTCATTGAACACAATATATTTAGCCTTCTGACAATAAAATCTTTATTACAATCATTTTGATGGTCCTATTACTGTCTCTCTTGGCTAAACAAGGGAGTTCTTGCAGGAAGATGTAATAAATGTTTTGAGATGAGAGAATATAAGTTTTTATTTATTTATTTATTATTTATTTATTTATTTATTTATTTATATTTTCTATCAGGGAGTGGGTTTTGATTTGAATAATTTATTGTGTCCGGGCTATTCCCCTGCTGGCTTTTTGTGCTGCCAAGGAACAACATAATCTTAGATGATCAATGATAATGTTCGATATGTAAAATTTCAGGATGTTCTTCAGTCAGCAGGTGATTACAAGTACTGTAGTTTACTTTCTGTTGGACGTTTATCTCATCAGTGGCTGATGGAAGTTCACTTCTTTTTTCAGCTTTTACCTCTTCAGGGGTCGCCACAGTGAGTCATCTTCTCCATCTCACTCTGTCCTCTGCATCCTTTGACCTCACTCCAACCACCTCCATGTCCTCTCTTACTGCATCCACATATCTCAACTGTGGCTGAGTGGTTAGAGCAGTCATCCTCCAATGCGAGAGTTGTGGGTTCGATTCCACCATTAGTCACATGCTGAAGTGTCCCTGGGCAAGACACTGAATCCCTAAATACCTCAGATGTGTGTCCCATCAGCGTATGAATGTGATAAGCACTGATTAGTCTTTGTACAGATATAGTAGAGTGTTGTATGAATGAGTAAATGAGGGCAGAGATTGTGTTGTAAAACACTTTGTATATCTTGATCAGATAGAAAAGCACTATATAAGTACAGTCCATTTACCTCCTCTTTGCCTTCCTCTTTGTCTTTTTCCTGGCAGCTGCATTTGTAACATCCTTCTACCAATATACCCACTGTCCCTCCTCTGGACATGTCCAAACCATCTCAGTCTGGCCTCTATAACTTTATCTCCCAGTTGTTCAACCTGTGCTGTACCTCTGATGATCTCATTCCTGATCTTATCCATCCTTCTAACTCCTAAGGAGAACCTCAACATCTTCATTTCTGCCACTTCTGTCTTTGTGTCAATGCCACTGTCTCCAGACCATACAACATAGCTGGTCTCACTACTGTCTTGTAAACTTTTCCTTTGACCTTTGTTGACACCCTTTTGTAAGCGTTTGGATAAAATGCTACAGCTAAATGCTGAAGCAACACTGTCGAGTGATAACTGCATCATCATCCAAATAGTCAACAATAAGAACATATTTCGCAGCCCCGCTCTGAGCCCTAAAAAAAAAACACCTGACATCACCCAGCTTACAACGTGGTGAGTAACATTCATTGCTTTACAAAAATGATAGTTTCTTTAACTCTTTTAAAATTGAAAATGCTCCTCTTCAGTGCTTCCTTTGCCTAAACGAACAGAGCTTTTTCACATGGCAAAAAATGAAAATCTGTGCTAATTCACTTTCTTTAAACAAAGCCTTGCTGGTTTAATCTTCAGCTAACCAATAGGTTTTTTAAAAAGCCAGCCTAACTCTACTACACATATTGCTCAGCAGGGATTTGCTTGTCAAGTATCAGCAGAAATAAAAGACTGATGGAACAAAGTAATCCAGATTAGACTGAAGGACTCAGAAACAATCATTTTGTTAGTTCTTACACTAGAAACCTCTGTAAACAAACTATTGGGATATTCTTGTTATAACAGGACAATATGTTAGATTAAAGTATTGCAGGGCCACAACCATGTGGAAGAGTTCACTAAACTGCATAGTTCATAACAGAAAACAACACCAAATGCAATGTAAATGATTAAAACTCTGATTTTTTTTTTTTACATTAAATAACAGAAATGTGCAATATGCTTAAATGCCTTGAATATTACTTGTCACACTAAAGGATTATATTCCTTAATTTTTCAAATGTTTCGTCCCAGTTTGGCTTGTATTTGTTTGTGTCTACAACGCACACATCGTTACTGCAGACCTGAATTTTGATGACCGTATTTTCCGCTGTACACGTCGCTCCATCCTATAAGTCGCATCAGTCCAAATATGTCCAATAAAGTGGAAAAATCCATAAATACATCGCTTTGCCATATAAGTCACATCTATTATGCATCACTGATGACAACAGAGAAATGTGGGCCGGTGTTGTGCCAAAAATCTATTGGCTGCCAAATGGCAGCCGCAGGAGCATGCACAGGAGGACTTTAACAAGAATTTAACAAGATTAACACCTAAAAACAATTATTTGGTTGCTCGAAATTATAGCAAAGGTGTGTCTCAGTCTAACTTTTACTTAATTAATGTACTTTGACGGTCAAATCAGGTGCATTTCAAAAGCAGATACGCAGAAGTGGGAGCGCGCAGTTGGACAACTCACTGTGCATTTCTTCTAAATTTAACAATATAACCATCTAAAAACAATTATTTGTTTGCTCGACTTTATAGTAAAGGTGTGTCTCAGTCTAACTTTTGCTTATTAAATGCACTGTAATGGTAAAATCAACTGCATTTCCAAAGAATTTGCTGCCTTGGTGCTCCGGGAGCATGCAGAGGAGGAAATCAGGGAGTAGGAACGCGCAGAGGGATGAGTTGCTGTGCATTTCTACGAAATTTAACAAGATAAGCACCTAAAACAATTATTTGTTTGCTTGATTTTATAGTAAAGGTGTGTCTCAGTTGAACTTTTACTTAATAAATGCACTTCAATGGTCAAATTAGCTGCATTTCGCCGGGGCGGCGCAGCGAAATGAAGCTGATTTGACGGTTGCTCCAGGCAGACGACGGTGTCAGTCTACGGCAGGGGTGTCAAACTCACTTCCAAAAGGAGCCAAAATTAAAACCTTTTTCCAACCCAGGCCCGGTTTCAGAATCTACATTAACTCAAGTTAGATATCCCGACATATTTTCTTGGTTGCAAGTTCCTCAAGTGTTTGATTGGTCTCATTTGATGTTCTCTGTTGCACTTATGACATCATAATTCAAGATTACTGAAAAAAATTAAAGTGATAAAATTATTTTAAATTTAAACATCTTGGGGGCCAGACAAACTGTCAACGAGGGCCACATTTGGCCCCCGGGCCTTGAGTTTAACACATATGGTCTACGGTAAGCCGATTGTGTCATTAATAGCCACTTAATAATAATAATAATTTATTCAATTTGGACTGCACTTTACATTTTTCAATCTCAAAGTGCTACAATATTAAATATAAAGAGAATAAAACATGGACTACAAAAAAAAAAAAACCTGCAGGATTAAAAATACCTTTAAACACTATAAAATATTTTACCTATGACATGATACAACGACATGCCATACAGGTGCCATGCAGCAGTTGAAAAGTTAGTGCTCAATATTTTCAGTCAGAATTAATGAAAACTGTCATATCTCAGTCAAAAATTGGTTTATAAATATGGGAAAATAAACAAATATGTTGCTTCGGCATACAAGTCGCAGGGCATGCAAATTATGCAAAAAAAAAAAACGGCGACTTATAGGGCGAAAAATACGGTACTATGGCTGAGAAAGTTAACTGCTCATGAACCATGTGTTCCGAGTTAGCAGAGTTCTTCTCTCTCAGAGGGGCTTGAATGAGGAGTTGATTTGATCCTGCATGTGCAGCTGTGGTCGAGGTCATCAGTGTCTGTGCTGTGAGAGCTGATAAATGTATTAAAAAAAACATTGCCTGTTGCAGATTCTCACGACTGGACTCCATGCATGTGGAACTTCTTCACATCTGTGTAACCCGTTGTGAACATCTGCACTGGCAAGTAAAACCAGTTAAAAATCTTCTCGTGGGCGCTTTGAGTAAGAAAGATGAACAGAGGATGTTCTGAATCAACTATATTTTTATTCCAGAGAAACGTTTCAACAAAGAATCCGTCCAGAAGACCTCGTTAGACTCCGGAGATACTTTTTGTAATACATGTATTCAGTTTGTTCGAAATACATTTGAAATCAATTTGTTTTGTGTATTTTGGTGCCAAGGTTATAAATAATTACGTTTTTTCTACAGTTTTTAGAGACATCTGTTGGTCAGTCTGTACTTTGCACTCTACGATGGCGTTGTTAGGGCCACTCGGAAGAAATGAGGGGGGTGGGCTCCCAGTTTTGACCTTAAAGTTAATCTTACGTCCAACCTAAAAGCACTCAACTGCCTAGCTCCATCTTATATTACAGATCTTATTGTTCCATATTTTCCTAACAGAGCACTTCACTCTCATGCTGCAGGTTTACTTGCGGTTTCTAGAGTTTCCAAAAGCAGAATGGGAGGAAGCTCTTTCATTTCTCAGGCTCCTCTCTTGTGGAACCAACTTCCAGTTTCTGTCCATGAGGCTGACACAATGTCCAGTTTGAAGACTTTCCTTTTTGATAAATCCTAGTTAGGGTCAGCTTGTTATGCTGCTTTAGGCTTAGACTACAGGACAAACTGACAATACAAATGAATACTGTAGTTTGCATTTGAAATTATTTCTATCTTAACATGTGATTCTCGACCTGCAATTGTGTATGTGTTCCTCTCAAACCCAGCCAGTGGAAGCAGATGGTTGTTTGTCCTGAGTCTGGTTCTGCTAAATGTTTCTTCCTCATGAGGGAGTTTTTCCTTTCCACTGTCGCCTTCATGCTTGCTCAAGATGAGCGTTCTGTGATGCAGTCTGCTCCTCAGATAAATAGCGTTAACTTACTTTTTATGCATGTGAATGTTTCTGTTCAGTGCCCTGAGACAACTTCGGTTCTGACTTGGAGCTACGTATATAAATAAAGTGAGCAGAAAGTTGTAATGTTGAGATTAAAGCAGAAAGAGGTTGTGACGTGGCTGCTGCAGCCTAGACCACCAGGAATGTTTGAGAATACTTTGACGTCAACACCCAGTGTAACCTGGAAAAAGTTACAACAAATATAAAATACAGTTCAGGAGCGCAACTGGGTTAATTTCCTCTGGTTTAGTCTTGAAAGACGTTTTTCACCTCAACATTCTGACTTCAATTTCTCTCAGTAATTATTCTACATTTCCAGCTAAAAAGAAAAAAGATCTTCCCTCTTAGTTGTTTCCTCATCAGAGTGTTTGTAACACTAACAGCGATTGATCGGCTTGAACTTACTGTAAACTGAATATTGTACGATGTGCTGAAAAGGGCTGTTCCTGCCACAAATATTTACGAGCACCATGAAAAATCAGGCTGGTAAGAACGTCATCTTAATGTAGGCGTCAGAAGAAAAGGAGAAAACAGAGAAATTAAATTATAAGTTGCTACCTGATAGTATTTGATTGCCTTGGTCAGAGGTTCCACCTGGACGGTCTCATCCAGCTGATCTTTATGCAGCAAGTCGATGAAATAATCCAGAGAGCGCTCATGGAAGCTCATTTCAGAGTAAAGTGTCCCCATGCGCTTAAAAACCTCCACGCTGCAGCCGTTCAGAGCCCTGAAAACACAATTAAAAAACAGCTGTGGTTATTTGGTTTTGTTTATTTTACCGTTTCATTTCTGATATGGTGGTTCCGTACTGTTCATATTTGTGCAGGGTGGCCTGCAGCAGGCTCAGGGAGTAAACCAGTCCTGAGGCAAAGCTGCGCTGCTCTCCTGAGGGTCCTCGGAGCGCCGATCCCTGGACCAGACCCCCACTCAGGTCAAACTTCTCCTGGGCTTGTTTACTGATCAGCTCAGCCTTCAAGTGAGAACACACACGATCCACCGATCAATAACAACGATTAAAGATGAACAACTTGGCTCAGCTTATTCACGAAAGTTTAATTCTGTGAATAACTGAAGCTTTCACTCTATTGAGACCCATTTCAGCATCTTCTCATCCCGCAGTTTTAAGCTATTTCACCAAATCAAAGATCAAAACATTCGGCTCTTTCAGGACAATCCTGCTCCGACTTTTGGTATTGGTGCAACTTTAGCTTTTTGAAATATTTAGCCTTTTCTGCCATTTTTCTCTCATAGAAAATGAACTGATCTCATTTTACATCCTTCACATCTTTAGATCCGTTTACAACCCATTTCTGCTCCTTTCACGTTTTGTTTGTATACGTTTACATTTTTGGTTGAATGTTCTGCTTCAGCTTCCTTCTGCAAATTTAAACTTTTTTCAGCTAATTTCAGCTGTTTTGTGCTTTTAGATTATTTCTGCTAGCTAATTTTTTTGCTTCTTCTAACTTTTTTGCACCTTTCAGCTTATTTCTGCAAGTTTTAACTTTTTCTAATATTTCAGCTACCATTTAGCTGGTTTATGCTAATTTAAGCACTTTCAGTTAATTCCATATTTTTGCATTATTTCAACTTTTTTCAGCCTAATTCAGCATAAATGTGCTTCCTCCATATCCTTCTGGTAATTTCAGCCTCTTTCTGCCTTTTTCTTAGCTACTTTTTAGCTGATTTTTGCAAATTTCTGCTTTTCTTCAATTTATACTTTTTAGTGCCATATTGGGCAAACATGCGTTCTTTCTGCTTTCTTGTGTTAATTTAAGCTTGTTCTACTTTTCAGCTAACGTTTTAACATTTTGTTTAGCTAATCTCAGTTGTTTTCACATAAATTTACATTTTGCATGGTAATTTCTGAAAACTAGCTCAGAACTCTGCAATTTTTCACAAATTGAATTGATACTTTCAGCCTAATTAACTTTTTTCTGCTAGTTTCAGCTTTTTCTGCTCTTTCAGATATTTAGCTGTTTTGTGCCAATTTTAAAAATTTCTGCTAATTCTACATTTTTAAGCTCATTTCTACTTTTTCCACTTAATTCGGTAATTTAAGCTTCTACTTTTTCATTTATTTTTCAGTTATTTTCTCCTAACTTTAGCTTTTAGCTAATTTTCTACTTTTTGTGCTCATTTCTGCTGATTTAAACCTAATTCAGCAAATGTATTCATTCTGCTTTATTACGTTAACTTAGGCTTATTCTTTGATTACAGCAAATTTCAGCTGTTTTTCAGCAAGTTCTTCTGCAATAAGAATTCACACTGCATTTTCACAGAAAATGCAAATTTCTCTAGTTAAATCTGGTTTAGTGGCTCATGCCAGATGTTCTTCTTCACCTTGGTCTGTCAGCAGCTGGCAATAAAAAGGTGCGGTTCATTCTTTGTACCTTGCGGATGAGCCTGGGGATGAGAAGCAGCACCAGGATGCAGTCGTGGTCGCCGCCATGACGGAGGAAGGAGTCGGGCATGAAGGAGGTGAGTAGGGACACCTGTCTGTTTGCCTGAGCCACCTCCATTTTCCTCAGCTCCATCTCGATGGCCTGGACACACGCAGACAGATTTGTTGGTTTTTAAAAAAAAAAGAAAAAAAAAAAAGACTGCATCAGTGAACTCAAATCATCATCAGGACTATTGTGCTTCACTTTACTTAGACCCATCTCATAATGTAGACCATGACATCTTATGTCATAACTTCTCAGACATATGATTTCTCAGAACATGCTGTTGATTGGTTCTCTAATTACCTTTCGAAGGCAATGTGTTCAAAATAACGGTACTTCTTCCAGCTATTTAACTGTCAATAATGGTGTACCACAAGGCTCAGTCTTAGGTCCCACCTTCTTCACAACATCGACATTCAACATCATCCATCCATCTCTTGTAAATGAGTCCTCGTGACTCAATGAGACCAACCTACACAAATAAAGGTTGAATGAATGAATCACGTTCATTTCCTACCTTGGCATAAGCTTTGGTCTCTGCAAACTTGATCTTGAAGTCGAACAGCTCTGCCGGCGGCTGCTGAGGTTGTTCGGTGTTTGCGCTCTGCTGACTGACCAGCTCTCTGTTGGCCTCCTGACGTACAGAAAAGAGTTGAGTAATCTTCCTCCTCAGTTCATCCTGCGCTCCTCTTCCGTCAACTCACCTGCAGCGAGGCGGTGAGCTCCCTGTACTTGTTGATGGTCTGCTGGTAATCAGCTACGGTCTCCTGAGCTGCTTCCACCTTCTTTTCTGCCTCTCTGACCTTCGCTCCACTCAGGTCCACCTGCTCCCTCAGCTCCATCTCGGTCTCTCTGGCGTTCTCCTGGAGCTCGTCGTTCATCTCGTTGATGGCTTCCTGTTAGAGCAGAAAAAGTAAGACTGATTTGTTTTTTTCTTCTTATACGCCTTGTTTTTACTTTCAAACTTATTTTTAGGTCCATCTGCTCCTTTAAGTCGACTGTTAGTTTTGTTTGGTGAAAATTTTATCACAAACTCAAAATGAGACATTACATTCCAGTTAATGTTTTACAATAAACATAAGTTTAAAAACAAGTTTCAAGCTTTGACAGAAAATTTACTTTTTCTTTAAGTTGGCAAATAAATCCACAACTAAAATATTTCCTAAAGATTGTCACAAATATTGACTTAAGCTTTACTATCATTGGTGATCTGCTGTGACTTGACGCTATATAAATAATCTGAATTGAACTGACTGAGAATTTTCACCATCATGCTTTCTGGTGGAAATCTGGACACTGACTTGACTCATTAAAAAAAGCATTCTGCGATTAAAAATAATCAAAACGCTTAACAGGAAATAATCAATAAAAACTTTGACAGGACAATGTGACAGGTTCAACTAAAACATTCCAGTGGTTATTTTACCGACATGAAAACAGGCCTGTCATGATAAATTTTGCTGGGCGATTAATTGTCTCAGAAATTATTGCGATAACCAATATTATTGTTTGAAATTTGACAATAATTAGTAATCATTGTCAAATTTAAGAAGAAATGTTGGTTAATTTTGTGCGTAGTACCTTTTTTGACCACTGGATGGCAGTAAAAGATTGTTTGAACCGAAGGATAGATAGGAGGGAGCAGCATTAACAATCCAAATACTGTACGCAATGTTGGACGTTTAAAACAGATTTCAAAGAGAAAAGAGAAAGGGTGGGGTCAGTGACGAGCACCGGAGTCGAGCCTTTCGTGATCCAGTGTCTTCAGTAGAAAGAGAGAAACGAAGAAACGATAAAGCCGATAAATGAAAATGAGTTTGATAATTTTCATTTATCATGCGATTAATTGATTTATTGTTTATCGCGACAGGACTAGTGATAATTTTTAAAAAAAGTTCAACTTTTGCACCAACCAGATCAGTGACGGTCTCTCTCAGCTCTCTGACTTTCTCCTCCAAGTCGAGGTTCCTCTCAGTCAGGGTCTCCACCATCTCCTCTGATCCCAGAGCAGCATCCACCTGAAGGTACACAAACACCTGTTTTAGCCTCAAGTTCAACTCCATCAATAATAAACTTGGCTTGTTTTAAATTCTTTGAAACTGCACAAGTCTCCATATGAGAAACATTTTTCATCAGCACCATTTATTTATTTGAAAGTACCAGCTGACTGAAATGCAACTTTAAAAGCCGTCCTCTGTAATCATGAAGTGAGGTCTTCCAGGCTTTACCTGCTCCTTCAGTTCGTCGATGGTGGCCTCAGCCTGCTTCAGTTCTTCTTGCAGTTTTTCTTTTTGAGTCCTCAACGTTTCCCGCTCCGTGTTGTTCTTCTCCACGTGCTTCTGCAGCTTCACGTGCTCTTGTTTCTCTGAGGCAGACAGGTCACGCATCCTGACGAAGAACAGGAGAGCAGTGTACATTTAGACGGGGTTCCCTGACAACTACAGTGTGTGATGGGGTAAACCAACAAAATGTACAAAGACATGGTTGTCGTTTACTTTACAAATAAATCAATTATAAATCAATTATAAATCAATTATAAATCAATTGCAGTTCTGTATCGAGTTAGGGATTTGTTGAATGATAATGCTTTGAAATTGCTTTATAATACAAT
>JARVGQ010000672.1:16629122-16639829 GCA_031762355.1 Hypsolebias martinsi | reverse complement strand
TCTCTTTTTCACTTCTTTACCACATTCCCCATTTTCCTGGATAGTGGACCCCAAGTACTTGAAGTCCTGCACCTTTTAACACATATTTGACTTAAATCCATTTCTTGCTGGCCTTCATACCTTGAGATCAAAATATGCTTATTTTCTGACTGTTTCTAGCATCAGGAAGGGAGTTAAGTTGGGCTTACAATGTTCTGTTAAACTCCCAGACTGCAAAACTAACCCTTGTTATGATAAACCTCTTTTTTACTGATGTAATGGACTGGCTCTATCCATTTGTAGTTTGCTGCAGTTTTCTACACACCTATTCCACACAGAATGATGCACAACTGTTTCACTTTCAGGGCCACTGAAGGCTTCCATTTTATTGCTGGAACTTAATTCAGCATGTGGGTTATCTGTATATGTGCGTTCAAGGCTGAATACATTTTACTCTGTAACTGGATGGGTGTGCTTTGTTACCGTCTACCTTTTGTGTGTGCTGCTGGCTCTACAGCATGTTGTAGTGCGTCTAAATGGCTGTGCACAGTTGGAAGGTGAAGAGATGGTCTTTATTGTGCAGAAAATAAACAGAAAATTCACTTCTCATAGAGGACTGCACTGGCGTGGCTATCTCCGCAAGGTCAGTAGGAACAAAAAAAAAAAAAAAACATTGTGGTGCCAAAGTATTCATCTTGCCTGGAAGCGGTTGTAGCACAAAATAAAGTTAAATTTCACAAACCTGTTCCTTATCTTTTACGAATGTAGACCAGTGTATACAGTTTGGTATGAGGGCTGGTTAAAAAGGGCAGCTGAGCGACACTGAATGAGGCCTTTGAGCTTTTCACTTCATGAAAAATGTCAAACATGATGATCCCATCAATGCAGGGAAGTGTACTGAAAATGGCAGTAAAAGCCTTTAAATGGATTCCAGCCAGAGCTGCTCCCTGGGCTATTCTGCATACAGACAGACCGACCATTGCTGAGACTTCCCTCCAGCATGAGGTGTCTCTTCTTATCTATCCAGTTATACATATGTGCATCTGCCACCCGCTTATCAGTATGCTCTGTCTGTCACACACATGCAGCTCACGTGAATTCATGCCATGAACTCAGCCAACTGTGTGTCCATGGAGTCACAGATGGCTAGTTCAAGTCATGCACTCAAGAGACGCATCGAGGCGTAGGACTCACCTGAAGATCCTCTCTGGGGCCTGTTGGCCAGTAACAAGGTCATAACCTTTCTCCAGGTTTGCATATGGCCAAGGACTAGACATAAGACAAGAAAGATGGGTCAAGATAACCAAAGAGATAATTGTAAACTTATTTTGTTTTATTATGTGATTTAGTTTTATTTTCCATGTAAATGCATGCAATCCAAACTGACATCTTAAACAACACTGATGCTTCCAAAAGATCTTAGATTTGTGCAGTTTAAATGTTGTACAAAAAAAATGCATTGCATTCAAAATAGCATAGCTTTTTTTAAGATTTTTTTTTTCCCCGTATGAAAAATATGTTCTTTACAATAAATTTATAATCACTGATACTTGTATTAATATTTGTTATGGTTTTATTAATTACTTTATTTATTGTGAAATGTCGGTTCAGTCTACTTGAAAATGTTACTTGCTGTAGTTATCTTCACCTGTCAGACAGACGGACTTACATTTGACTGGGGAAAAAAAAATACAAAAAAATAAAATAAAATAAAATAAATGGGTGTATAGAGTTCAAGGTCAGGTCAATGAGTGCAAGGTGTCAAGACCCTGTTTCTCACAATGAGCCAAATTCAAAAATATACTGTCTAAAATATTTACAAATGCATTTTGGGAACTAAGTATGCAGTTAATTTTGTGACGTGTTTCACACAAAGTCCTTTTCCACAGGGCCATTCTTCATTGTAAATGTACATAGTAAATAGCCATACAATACCAAAGTGACACGCTGTGGAAGATTACAATATGTGACTCAATTGAACAGCTATGGAATATTTCAAGTTTGAGTTGTTTTTAATGATAATTTTTAATGGGTTCTCTTGGATAGCAGAATTGCTTGAATCCTCTATGATAAACTATTTCTGTGATTCTCCAGACTGACATTGTTCTGACTGATATGTACTGCAGATAGGACACTGGCTACTCAGAACTCATTCACCAAAAATCCATACAAAAAAAAAAAAAAAAATCTGAACCATCCCTTTATTATTATGATTTCGTATTCAACTCACTGAGTCTTGACAACTGTAAAATGCAACTCTCCTGGCCATTTGTCTGAGGATTATAGTTTAAACATTTTCACTGTGGACTGATGGACACCTATTGTTTGCAAAATACATTATAATATTTCCCAAATTGATTGACATCAACTATTGCTCCCTAACAATTAATAAATGTTTATTTATTTATTTATGTATTTATTTATTTATTTATTATTCTTGACATTTTACTAACTCACACAAGTGTTCCTGAAAAATGTCTTCTTCTGCAGAGATTGTATGATTTGCTGATACTCAGTTGTTTAAATACACTTGGTTAAATATTTTGGAAGTCATAAAGGTGTTCATAGTTTTACCAAAAAAATATTCTATCTGTTTAAGTTTTTGACACATAAATATAAATAAATAATGTGCTATTCATCTGAGACTGTATTTACCAAAAGTGTATAGCAATTTTTCTCCCGTGACTTTTATTAAAAGTTACCTATAAACTACGTCTACTCTGGTTTCTGATCAAATATTTCCTGTGGATTAGAGTAATTGCCACTTCTCCTTTTACAAAGCAATAAATGCAAATGTGATCATTGACTGGTCTGAGGACATCAAATGACAAGCAAGGCTGAATGAGGAAACGTGAGCAATGATTGAAAAAGCCAACTAATTTTCAAACAAGGTCATAGAGAGTGATCCTGTCTCTCTCTCTCCCTTTTCAGAGACTTTCCTTCAGTCTCATGTTTTACGTCCTCCCCTGCTCATTTGTTTAATTACACCCTATAACTTCCCTCCTACATACTTATTACTGAAGACTTGCTGCCTTCTTGGCAATTATTATGAACACTGTGCAAAACACATGGGTGTTTCAGCCCATTAGCTACAACTCCTTTAAATTGTACACTTCTGAAAGCATGCTGCAAGTTGTGGGAGTAATTTTGAACTTTGGGTTTATTAATTCTAATACTCAAGAGGATCAACCTACACTTTAGGGATTTAAATTTTCATTGAGTTAAAAAAATAAAAAAATAAACAATCACCCTTTCCTTTATGCAAAGTTGTAAATAAATATTAGTGGATTTGAGGTTAAAACCACTAAAATAAATTTATATTAAAGTAGGAATGAGTTCTCAAACACGAGTGGAATGAGCAGAAAGGACTTACCCTTCGTTGCGACCCCAGTCACTGCGAACACAAAGGTGTTTATGGGCAGGATCAGGGGAATAACCCTCATGACAGCTGCATTCTCCTGCATTAGAAAGTGTATCAAAAGCACAGAGGCAAACATTTATTTTTATCTTCTAGGTCAATTAATTATCATTTAAGTCAGCTTGGATGCCTGGTTCATTAAAAATGCATTAAGCTGTTGCTAATGTACATAATTTTCCAGCCAATTTTCTTCACTGAGGTAAGGGTTGTAATACATTTGCAGTGGCAGTGGTATTATAAGGAGGATTTTGATTTATTTACCAAAACACGTGCAACAACAAGCCATCATAACACAGTTTTATATATTCACAGCATCAGCACAGATAAAACTAGTTGCCTACATGCTCTAAAACCAGGGAATCTGTCAAAAGTACTTGGGTTTCTGATTCTAGTGAAAAGTACATTGGCAGTTTTGTACATACATCTGAGCTGGGGCTTTTTATTTCTTTTATGCAGTTGATAGGACAGCTTGCAATGAAGAACAAACTGAGGTATTCAGATATGGACAGCTATTCAGCTGGCAGAACAGCAGTCGATCGTGCAGGTCAGGTCAGGTCAGTTACTCAGTGGTGCAGCTCCCTCCAAATCACCTTTTGAGCTAAAGCAAGCCACTGAGCTCCTCATTCCAATCACTGAACAACAATGTCACAGCACACAGCTTCAAGTTTCACAGAGATGATCACTGAATAATACAATATTTGAATTGTATTTGCTGAAAGTGAACCTTTTTGAACAGGATACAGACACTGTTGTATCATACTGCTCTGTGTTGTGACTAAAATAAATAAGCAAAGAATAAGAAGGAATAAACTACTGCTTTGATTATGTGTGCCATCACCTAGTTACAAAATAGATTCACATTTGTATTTTTTTCTTATTGAAGTGGTTTTTGTTGAGTCAAGAATTTATTGCAGAGAAATACTGTTAAAATGCCCCCCTGTAAAGTCTGTTTAGGAACATCTAATACAATACAGTTGTAGCAATGGCAATGAATGATGTTTTATATAGAAGAAAATCATATGCTTATGTTTTGAATTCATGCATAAGGCTTGACCAGATGAATGGAAAATATGAAAACACACAGCATCCCAGCAGTCCACTGAGACCTGCCAAGGAGGGCATAAATAAAGATGAATAAAGTAGATAAATGTTAATGATAAATATAGAGAGCTAAATGAACCACTATACAGGCACTGCGTATGCCTGCCTTATGCTAACCTGTTTGAAGGCACAAAACTATACCAATTCATGTTTTATCACTTCAGGAGGGAGTGGAACCAACAAACTTGGAACTGTCAAATCTAAGTAGGCTGATCAACATCTGCAACCAGTTTCTTCAGATACGCTGTAAGATGGACCGCTGCGGGAGACCGCTGCTGATGACTTTCCCATGCTGCTGTGTTCATTCATAACCATCTACGGACTATAGACTCATGTTCGGGCTGCTGTTTAATATACCACATTATTTTACAATATTAGTGTTTAGCGTATATCTTAGATCTATTAGCAAATCGTTAAAGTATAAAAAGAAGAATAAAACAAAACGGTATGTAAGGATCGAAGATATATACTTAGATATACGCTGAACGAACGCTAAATGAACGCTAAACGATTTGCTAATAGATCAGACATTATTTTGCTGTATTTGGGTGTAACTGTGAGACTGAGTACACAATTTTTTCCCACCTCATGTGCCACATGAGAATGACAATAAAGAAACTTGAACTTGGGAGATCTTTCCTGCGCACAGCCATTAGCCTCTTTAACAACTCTTTAATGAAACCAAGATAATGACTTATAACATTTAATTTCTCTTTGGGATTAGACAAGCATTTTTTAATTTGGAATTGAATCCAATGTGCTGGTGCCCATTTTTAAGAACAAGGGTGATATACTGAGTTGCATCACCTACAGCAGAATTAAGTTTATGAGTCACACAATGAAGATCTGGAAGAGAGTCATGGAAGCTAGACTGATGAGGTGGGAATTTGTCTGGAGCAGTTTGGTTTCATGCTGAGAAAGAGCACCACAGATGCCATATTTGCTTTGAGGGTAGCTGATGGAGAAGTGAGAAGACCCTACAATGATGGTCTAAATAAACTTCACTGTATATTTGTGGATTTAGAATAAGCATATGACAGGTTGCTATGGGAGGAGGTGTGGTGTTGCATGAGGAAATCTGGAGTGGCAGAGAAGTGTGTTAGACTGGTGCAGGACATGTATGAGGACAGCAGGTCAGTGGTGAGATGTGCTGTAGGAGTGACAGATAACTTCCAGGTGGAGGTGTGATTGCATCAAAGATCAGCTTCGATCCCCTTCTTGCTTGCTCTACTGATTGATCAACTAACAGTTGAGGTCTGGAAGGAATCTCTGTGGACTTTGGTGTTTGCAGATGACATTGTGATCTGTAGTGACAACAGGGAACAGGTGGAAGATACTTTAGAGGTGGAGGTATGCACTTAAAAGAAGAGGAATGAAAGTCAGCCATAGTAATTCAGAGTACGTGTGTGAATGAGAAGGAGATTGGTGGAACAGTGAGGCTACAAGGAGAAGAGTTCACAGAGGTACAGGACTTCAAGTGCTTAGAGTCCAGTGGTTAAGAAGTGGCAGAAATGAAGATGTAGAGATTCTACTTAGGAGTGACAATAATGGATAGGATTAGGACTGATATCATCAGAGGTACAGCACAAATTGAACAACTGGTTGATTTAGTTAGAGAGGTTTGGACATGCCCAGAGGAGGGACAGTGGATATATTGGTAGAAGGATGTTAGGAATGCAGCTTCCAGGAAAAAGACAAAGAATAAGGCAAAACAGGAGGTTTGCAGTTAGACAGGACATGATGATAGTTGGAGTGTAGATGGAGGATGCAGAGGTCAGAGTGAGATGGAAGCGGATGACTCGCTGTGGCAAACCCTGAAGAGGGGAAAGCCGAAAGAAGTCTGCCAATATGATTTGTGTTGATTTAGCCCACTATGCACAGCACAGTATAGTAAGCACTGCTAATAGTTTTAGCTACCTTATCTGTGCATTATACAGTACGTCAGTTTCAGCAGACACAAATTTGTAGTTTTCCCTATTTGCTCAAGTTTTTTATTATATTCCACCAAAATGTGCACACTTTAAATTGTAAGACTGCGGCTACTTCCTGTAGTGATTTTCAATGGTATTCTTACTGTGCAATCAGAGAACCCTTGTTTAAATAAAACCAGTGAGGATTTACAAAAGGCATGTAAATAGATGTTTGTTTGCTTACATATCATATTTATGTAAAACCTAGCTTATTATGTATTTTTTTAAGTCAAATATTTGATTTTGATTAAACTGAAGCCTACACGACTATGTTAATTATGGCTCTGGAAAGAAAACTTTGGCTAACAGTTTTTCTAATGTATATATATTTTTTATTTTACTTTATGTTTAATGAATAATTAAAAGCTTGATCTGCTGTTGTAGTGTCAAGTCAGTACATCTTATTGAAACATATATGGTTTTATTAAAAAAATACACAAATGATAAAAATATGCAAGAGATTACCTTATTTATTGTTTGGCATCACCTGAATGAAATTATATACTGTAAGCTGGTATGTGTAACTATTTGAAATTGAAAAGCGTTTCCAAAATTTGCAATACCAAATTTGGCAAAGACGTATGGGAGCACAGATAAACGAATTGCTCACACTCCTTGAGCACACACAGAAATCTAACTAAGGAATCAGAAGAAGCTCATGGCTCATGTTTTCCCATCTACAAGTGTAGGCTGTAAAGCTACCAGGGGATCTATTTCAAACCATCTTTCCCACCTTGTTTCAAATGAGGTGCAGTAGCCTGGAAGCACATTCTTCCTGTAATTTGAAACACCTTGCAAATAATCATTAGTGTGGCTTCTTTATTTCAGCATAGGCATTTAAGTTAGGATAAAGCAATTAACGGGAAGATTAATGTTTGCTTGATTACACAGTCTGTTGGGTTAACCTTTACACCATTTCACAAGCACGTGCTTTGTGTGTCTCTTTCTCCCATTTGAATGGGAAGATATATATGATGAATAAAAAAAGAAAGAATATAGTGGTTGCAAAGTAAAAATTAATGTCATTTGCTGAAGTTCTAAAAGTGTACAGTATTGGCACCAACAAAAATTATGTCAGGAAGAAATTGTTCAGACGTGGGTAATAAAGATGTGTCTTCAATATTTTAGAGTTGTGTCAGTTTAATAAATAAATCTTGTATTTTGACAAATTTTCTGTTTCTGAGAAGCAAATGACTCAACCTAACTGCTTCCTGTTGGTTATTTCCCATGCAACTTTAATAAATCCTCTGCATGTTTTGTAGAGATTAACTGTGCCATCAGGGCTTAGATAAAGTAGGTTAAATCAGGGATTCTAAACGATGTAGCTGACTGATTCCAACATACTGTAGGCCTAATTTGGAGATAATCTCTTGAGAAAAATTATCTAATGATGTACATCCACAGTGGCAGGACAAATATACAGCCAAACAATGCACTATGACATATTTTGCTAAAACTAATACAATATTATCAATACATTTAGTTGATATGGTCAGCCTCTTCTTTTCTCTCTCCTCATCTGTTCCTTTGTAATTAAATTAGCCAAATGAGTTTAAAAAAAAGAAGTAATCAATTGAAAAAAATAATAATAAAAGTGACTCTCTTCCTCCCGTTTCACATGACGTCAGAAATGATGAGCCTCACTGTAATAATTTCTCTCTCACTCTAACTGTGTGATTTTCACATTTCAAGGTTCATTGTGTTGGCACAGAAAAGTTATTATTGAACTGATGCCTGTTTGTGCTTGCAAAAGTATTTTCAAGAAAATAAACTATTCCACCCAATGACCCTGGGCCGTTTCAATACAAGTGTTTATTCCAGCATGGAAGTACATTATACAAAATGGTTAATAGGAAGCTAAAGCAACCATTATGTCCAGTTAAGCTTTATTTACAGTATATAAAGACAATTCACAACCAATATAAACTCGAGCCATGAGTCAGGGTGTCAAATGAGTGTGGTTGAAACAAGTTCTTATTTATTTCATTAAAATTGTCATTTATGGGTTGGGGTTGAGTCTCTGTTTCAAGTAAAAAAAATGTTTTAAGTATCTTGGCATCTCGTTCATGAGGGATGCTAGGATGAAGTGAATAATGGACTGAATGTTTCCTTCTGCAGTAATGAGGGTGATGAATCAGTTCAAGGAGACGAAGAAGGGCCAAGGCTGAACAGAAAAGTTTTAGATTTACTGATTAATCAACAGATCACCACTCACTTATAATCATGAGATCATGACCGAAAAAGATCACAGAAACAAGTAGCTGAAAGTAGAATCTTGGAAATCTCGAAGTAGAGCTACTGTTCCTCCATGTCAAGCAGGATCAGCCCAGGACAGACCCAAAACTTGATAGACAGTTCATGCCTTGGAACAGGAAGAGCTAAAATGTGTCACTGACAGAGTGATATCAGTGCCTTCTCCCTACACTGCTGTCTGCACAACCTGATCTCGAATAAGCAAGGCATAATGCAGGCATAGATTAATGAATATTGTCCTCAGCTGAAAGGCAGAAGGCAGGTGCTAACGTTTTGGCCTGCGTTTGTTTGTGTATGAGTGTCTAGTAATGGCAAAATATCTCTCAAATCTTCAAGATAGATTCAAGATGGGTGCTATAGCTAAGCAATTTTAGCAAACACAAAACATGATATATTTCAGTCAGTTTTACAGAAAATAAACTAAAATGTTGTATGCAAGTTAATGAAAGTCATCCTCAATTTATCCTTTGAGTGACACTGATCATGCACATTTTTAGTTAAGACATTTCCATGTCAACACTGTTAAAATATCAAACTATCTCATATACCAATGAACAGATTTGAATGAATTTAGCAAGCAAAGTCATTTGTGGCTGAACTTCAACTGATAAATTGTTTAGAATCAATCAATTTTAAGCAGGCTGCCACAGGTAATCACCCCAAATAGGTATAATTTGGTCAGTTTAACAGATATTGTGCTAAGATTTGGTGGGGAAGTCATTCATGACACAATTATGTTTTGGAAATTACATGTACAGGTGGTCCTCGACTTACAGCAACTCGGACTTAAGAACGGGTGTGCAACGCAGCGTTAACATACATTTTACATGTATTTCCTCGACTTACGGCAAAAATCCGGACTTACGAACGGGTTTGTGGCGCAGTATAATGAGTTCCGACTTACGTTAAAATCGGGTTATGAACGGTTTGTAGGTACGGAACCCGTCCGTAAGTCAAGGACTACCTGTATTTGTTATACTGTACATGTACCTCATAATTACATGTCAACAGAATAATTGTAGGCTTTTTGTCTTTAGAAGATAGAATGTAAACCCCAGAAATCACAACATACTTATCATGAGTCATCACAATGGCATGACATGTTAGTTTAAACTAAACAACCTACTTTCATTAATAGCATCATGTGCTTGTAATGGTAATACATGTGCTGTCAATGGAAAACCTAATGTAAACGTAAATGTTAAAGTAAAACAAAAAAAAAAGTTTTCAGTTGGTTACAAGGGCATATTTGTGCAATCTTATGATATTTATAGCATTACTAGCTGCAATATAATGGTCAGCCAGAGATCAAGCTGACAGCAGAAGGAGTTGCATCATGCCAATCTGTTGACCTCCACGCTGCCAGTTGAGTTGTGGAGTGAAGGTCAAGGCAGAGAGGATTGATTATCCAGTCACAGTGATACAGAGACAGGTAGTCAACAGTGACTGTCAACCAGCATGACACTAAGGCAAGATGGGGCCACATGATGGAAATGCTGGATGATAACTTACTGAAACAGCCCACTGCTTGTGATTACAGAGGCCAAAGGAAACAAGCCTGCAGATGTGTTAGCAGACATGTTAGAAAAAGGAAGGACTTGACTGGATTACATTTCGAAATATATAATTCAGTCAACCTTTGTTTATACATATTAATCCCACTGAGCCTCGGGGACTCATTTACAAGAGAGACCTGGTTTTAACAAAGAGTGATGACAACTGTGGACAACAAAGACAACGATAGACAATCATAAAAGGAACACGTCTGCACTGTTTTTCCCCAGGAACTTGGATGTTTGAAGCCACTTAGAGAGGTCAAGGTCGAGAGCTTCAGATCTTTTTGCAAGATACAGGTTGTCCCCAAGTTACGGCTCCCCCGACCTACGGCAACTCGGACTTACGGCGCCGCCCCCAGTGACTTCATCACACCTTATGTTGTCTTTTTTATGCAGCATTTTATGTTTTTTTTTTCGATTTTTTTGAGGG
>JARVGQ010000672.1:16545998-16558801 GCA_031762355.1 Hypsolebias martinsi | reverse complement strand
CACAACACCAGCGTACATTCTGTACCTTAAAAATGTATTTTCAAGCAGTTAGCTAACACAGTACCCTCAAAAAACACTGAAAACACTGAAAAATACTGCTCAATGGAGGCGTGATGATGTCACCGGGTGCCGTTCGTAAGTCTGAAATGCCGTAAGTCGGGGGCGTCGTAACTCGAGGACTACCTGTATTTTAATATTAAGCTGAAGGTCCAAAAATGTGTACACTGTCATGACTGCCAAAGTACTCATTTATAAGACTGTCACGATAAATTTTGCTGGGCGATTAATTGTCTCAGAAATTATTGCGATAAATGATAATATTGTTTGAAATTTAACAATAATAATTGTCAAAATTTTTAGAAGAAATGTTGATTTGTTTGGTGCGTAGTATCTTTTACGACCACCTGGTGGAAGTATACAACTGTTAGAAACAAAGAATGGATAGTTGAGCAGCGTGTCTCTTAAAGAAAAATGAGAGGGAGGGCCCTTGACGTGACATGGGCTGACATGATGGATACTCGGTGGTTTGGGCTCTTTAGCATAGCATTTTTCACACAAAGCTTTTAATTAAAAAAAAAAAAGTTCTCAGCTTCTTTTTTCAGAGAAAACCAACTTTTTACTCAAAGGCGTGGGTTTCAACCATAAATTTTGGAGCTTGACAAGCCCGAAGTTTATTCCTGAGGTTGGTCTGTTAGCTTAGCTCGTAGCTTAGCATCTCAGCTTAGCTGCTTTTAATGATCCACAAACGGAATTGGATGGTTAAAAAGAATTTTAAAGAGAAAGGGAGGGGTCGGTGTCAGTGAAGAGCACCAGTGTTTAACCTTTTGTCATCCAGTGTCTGAAAGAGAGACACAAAGAAACGATAAAGCCGATAAATGAAAACGAGGTCGATAATTTTTGTTCATCATGCGATTAATTGATTTATTGCTTATGGTAACAGGCCTACTCATTTATCACACTGCAAAGCAAAACTCATGATTATTTTGTGATGCACCTGTCACAAAATAATGGGTGTCAGTCAGCTTTGATTGTCCCTGAGTGCAAAACAACAATTAAACAAAAATAAAAGTAGAAAATACAGCACCGTAACAGGTAAGGAAATTTGAAAAATAAATAAATAAATATAATTAAACAAATAAAAACTATGCAAAACAGGAACAAAAAATTACAATAAAAATAAAATAAAAAACTTGTAATCACTTCAAAAAACATAGGAAAACTAAATTAAAAATGACAGACAAATTTATTCTGCAAACTTATTGTATATTGAGAAACAATCAATAAAACAGACATTGGGAGAGCAGCAACATACAAATAGCAAAAGACAAGCTTCATAAGTTTCTGTTGGAAAGTATTAAAACAAGTGATAGAGAACAATTGTTTCTCACACAAATGGCCTTTGACTTTCAAGTTGTCTTGAGAAAAATACTGCTGTTTACTAAATTACCTTTTTCAATGTTATCAAGAAACAGTTTGTATCAATTTTCACATGATATTTGTTACATTTTAACATGAAGCACCTGTTAAAGGTTGAAAATGGTTGGGCAAACATGTCAATAGCAATAACATGATGTCCTGTACAGTAGTCCCTCATGTATTGCGGGGGATTCGTACCCTGAAGCCCTGCGATAAGTGAAAAACCGTGACGTAGGAATAGTAGTAAAAGTAGTAACTGCAAGCGCTCTTGGCCACGCCCACTTCTCAGCTCTGCACAGAGATCAGCTGATCAGCTGCAGCAGGAAGTTTATCCTGCAGTATGTGCTACACAGAGGTGCAGGCGGAAGCATTTTCTGCCGTCCTGCGCAGCACAGATGCGCAGGTGCATCCATCAGTCAGCCAACTGTGTGTCATGTCCAATCTTATTTTGAAAAACCGCGATAGAGCGAGTCTGCGATGAACGAAGTATGAAGTAGCGGTGGGCTACTCTATACATAAATAGTTTGAAACACAATATTTTTTTTCCTCCGCCTTAATGTCTTGTTTACTACTCATTGTGTTTAACCATTTTAAAAAAAGTAATGAAAATTTGAATTTTTAAGAAAAAACTTTCTCCCTGTTTTAAATTTTTCTTTTAATTGAAGACACAAAACTGTTTAGTTTGGTTTTATCTAGAGAGCAACTGTTGTCTTTTAACATTTCATTGTCCTGATGACTAATAGATCTGAATTAAAGTATAAATTCTAAGACCTTGGACATTTTTTTTTTATTTCTTCACTGATATTTTCCTCTTTAAACTTTTAATATGGCTGAAGCTGGGTTGATTTTTTATTTTTTTTAACTCGCTGCATAAAGCACATTGCTTTTCCTGCTGCTCTCTAAAATAACCAGCACAATGTGATCTTTGAAAGCCCAGGCAGGGAGATTTCCAAGATTTTATTTACAGTTCCCACCTGGTTCATGAATGAACAACCACCAGGCTCCAGAGACTAGCCCACATCCTCCGCAACCCCCCCAACCAACCAACCTCTGGCTGTCCTCCAGTCAAAATGTGTTCTCAGCACACACTTTTCCCTGCTGTGGACACTCATGCTGCTCAGTGATATGTGTTCTGGAGTCGCACATTCCCCAAGGGTATAATTACTGCAATTCTCAGGAACTGTGTTGGCATACTTCTTTCTTTAGCTGAACTTGAAAATAACTAGATGACTCGATGGTTCTGCGTTTTAATTTTTGCCGAGCTCTTTTATGTTCATGTGGCTCCGTCTCTGAGCAGATGTGTTATTGGGGTTGCGTTAGGATGGTGACTGCACTTTGGTCCTTTCTGTGGAGACTGGGAAGGATGGCGGGAAACAGCGGGGCAATTGTAGAGGACAAGACTCTGCAAACAGAGGAGACTATTGCATGGGATCTGACAAAGACATGAGGGAAATGTGCTGATCCCTATTGATTCTCATTACAGAAGGAAAAGCAGGAAGAGACCTACTTAGACAAGCTGTGGTGAAGCACCTGACAATTTCATCTTTTCATTTTAACCCCACAACTAAACCTCTTTTTTTTTTTCCAGCAGCACCAGCAAAAAGCTGGCTGCTGACACCCCATGCTGCTCTGCTTTGGGGTGGCGGGGGGAGCAAGGAGCCAATCAATGTGAGCTCAAGATGCAGGAGGAGGGGAGGCATTCAGAAAGCCAACTGTTCCCTCAGGCCATTGGGCGAAGAAGGAGCAGCAGAAACAGGCAGACAGTGCAGGGAGAAGAAAAAGCAAGGGGGCTGACATGTTTCCTTTGCTGCTTCGTACTGAGAATAACACACGGTGCAACACTGACATGCAACACACTCAACTGTTCACTGCAGGAATTACTGTATTTTAAATGTGAGCTTCTTATTTGCGTTCAAGTGAAATACACAAACTTCATTGTATTCAACCAGAAGTCCAAACTTGGCGATATTAAATGATCACTTGTAACAGTTTCATATTGTCTGGATTTATTATTTCTGTGTTTAAAAAAAAAAAAAAAAAATCAGTTATTTTTTCTGAAACTGTGGTTGGGTCATGTTAGAAATTGAACAAGTAAAAAAGTAAAAATGGACTAAACCCAAATCTGAGCGTTCTGACGTGAAAAAGTTTTTTTAAAGTCAGAGTTTCTTTATTTGCCATTCGTGCCGCATGTGGAACATGTGGTGGAACGAAATTGTGTACACAGGGTCCCAGTTACATCCAACAATAACAATGTAAAAGAAAAACAGTAATAAAATTTAAGATATGAGCTAAGAAAAACATTAACTAAAAATACACTAGTGGCTAATAGCATAAAAATGATATGCCGAACATGAGCACGCATGAACACAGCAACATGAAAAAGATCAGCAGCAACATGAAAAAGATCAGCAGCAACATGATGTGATTTTTCACAGTGATTATCCTGGTTACAGATTCATGAGTCTAACAGCCTCAGGGTAGACGCTGTTCCTCAGTCTAGTGGTTCTGCACTTAATGCTCCTTAACCTCCTTCCTGAGGGGAGCGGGGCAAAAAATGTGTGTGCTGGGTGAGTGGGGTCCTTCGTGATGCAGGTGGCTCTCTTCCTGCATCTGGAGGGGAAGATGTCTGTGATGATGGGAAGGATGACTGAATTATGTTATTTAAATAATTTAAAGCCTTCTTTTATTTGCTTATTTTGATGTGTTTTGGAGGGCTGACGATTTAAAAAAAATGTTTTTAAATCATTATTTACCTTATCTAAATAGGTCATTCAAAGTCATTACTGTATTTGAACTTTGCAAATATGTGGAATAAATCTAAATGCATTTGTCTGGAAATGCTTCATAATGTTGTCTTGTAGAATAATTTTATTTGAACTCTTTTCTACAAAGTATATGCTTTATAAAAATATGTGTGACTCATGTACCGATGATAATGTTTTGTTCTTTTTAGGACCAAAACCAAAACTGTCATTATGGGTTTTTCAGATGAGTCAGTTATTCTTGGTCAGTTCATACAAAGAATGATTTTGAACATTGGCACATGCTTTATAACACAAAATTAGGCAGCATTAAAACATTAAAAGAGGGATTAACTGTAAACCTGATTGTTAAGACATTGAAAATGCCAAATACCTGCCAAATTATGCAACTAGTGTCATATGCTCAGTTTATTTCACCAGCGTTGATTCAAATGTATTTTCTCTATTGAATGGTATATTTTACTGGGAGCTTTGAATTCAGTAATTTTTTGTTTGTGCTTCATCTTGCACTTACAGGAAAATCTTACAGGTAGAACATATTGGGGGGTAGATGAAAACTCTACACAAAACAGGCACCAGCTGAGATTTGGACTGCAGATTTTTTTTTTTTTTAATTTTCTGTGACGGTGCAATCCTTTACCCACACCCTTCAACCAACAATCTGTGCATATCATGGTAGCTTGTTTATTCAGACAAGAACATGTACAGCACAAGCACCTAACATCTACGTGCTGACAAACTCAAAAAACTAACCTCTCTTTAATGTGTAAATTAAAAATGAACGCTCCCAAAGCGTTTTTTTTTTTAATCATCCAATCTGCATGAGCATGATAAAGTGATCTGTAAAAACATGGGTTAAGATGCATAAGATTGTGCAAAATACTACTAAAATGTACAGAATATGCATCTGCAAACGTTTACTCAGACTTCACAGCATGCTTTACATTTTCAAAAATAAAATTTGAGACATGCACACATCGTGCACTGATCAAATGTTTACTCTCATACCATTCTGAGACTGCGCCTCAGAAGGCTGAGAATGATGACACTAACAGTGCAGAAATATTTCCTTTGGTGAGTATTCTTGGATTTATATATAGGACATCAGTGACATACTCACAGGAGTTGCCCATCAGCATTGAATACAACTGCAAATTAAAAGGCATTACACTTTATTGAAGGCAGATTTAAAGACAGCAAACCTCAACAGTATCAGAAAAATCAAGCTTCTTGGTTGTCTCTTTCCAATTGATTGTGTTGCTTAAGCAGATCTGCAGAACTGTAACTTTCTGCATGTTATGGGGGGAGCTACCCAATGCATTGTGCCAGAAACAGTTGCCAAATTGACAAAGATAAGCATGACTGATCCAACAGGACTGTATTCCTGGCCAAGGAAGGCATTGGTGTGCTACTACTTGGCCAAGGTGTTCACTCAGGGAATTGAAGGGAAGGAGAGGCACCATACTTCTCTATTTTAGATGAGCTTGAGGATTTAAGCAAGATCTAGCCACTGTTTGAAATCAAATATCAATTACCATTTTAAACTATGGATGCATGTTAGGACATAATCTCCTAATTTGTACATAAGGAATAATTACAAGTATTCTAAGAATACAAAAGCAAATGTATAAAGCATACATTTAAATTAAAAGCAAAGTTGAGAAACATTAGAAAAATATAGGAGAGACCAATGATCATTGGGTGATCTCTGTAGTAAAATCATACAGAACTGAGACCTACCAAATGCAAAAATAAGGGCAGTGATTTAGCATGGAAAAGTATGGTTATGCAAAAGCATCTGCAAGTGACTCCAACAGAACCAGAGATGAGTAATGTGCCCCATCTGCATACATGTTTGATCGTTCCACACAGAACAGAATCTGCTTTGAGAATGTTTCCAACTCTTTGGCTAGCCAACCAAATAAATAATAGAGCAAATAAACATACGTATTTTTAACAGCAATGACATAATATTAAGCTAAGTTTACTTAGTATACCTCTCGACAGGAATCTAACATTACCTAATTTGCTATATAAAAAGAGCAATGAGTTACTGTATCTCACTTAAAATCATATGAATGATGTAACACGTCTTTTTTTTTAAATAATAGGACATCCTTCAATAAATAAAAATATGACCATTAAGAATGGAAAACATAGTTTATTTCAATAAAATTTAAAACAATTCTAATGAAACACAAATTGACTCCGTCAAAAATCAATGTTTTTGTAGTTGCAGTGAATGAATAGTTACTTTGTAGACACAAATATAATAATACTATTTTACATATAGTTTGAACTAGGAGTGCATTTTTTTCACATTAGATATATGAAAGTGAGTAAAACTAAAGTGAGTGAATTGTCTGAAGAAGTATTTTTTTAGGTTTCCTTGCTTTGGACTATGAGGAAAAATGTCCATGTTGAATACAGCTGTAGATTTAAACAAATCATTACAATTTATTGAAGGCAGACCTGAATACATCGAAACCCAATAGTATTCAGAAGATTATGCTGCAATATGCATCTGTTTTCAAATGATTATGTTGTTTATGCAGATCTGCAGGAAAAAAAAGTAGCTCTTCTCTCCAAGTAAAATACAACTTTGCCATCTGTAGCAAGCTAACAATGTTTTATATACTTTGTGAAAAATGACACATCTTAGCCAAGACTTTGTCACCATCTGTGCAAAGTAAACCCCAGGAACAATGTGTTTCCTCCTGCAAAGCAAGAGCAATTTCTGGAATATTATTTAACTAAAAGTGCAGCTTAAACATATTGCTGAACTAGTTTTCATGCAAAAATCAAACAAAAATGAATGAACAGCTGGTAGAAATGCATTTCTTTACATAAAACATAAACAACATACCAAGAAGCATAGCATTCTCATGCATGCAAGCACAGCCAAATCCACAAAAAACAGAGGTCAGATGCTGCACTTGGGAGGCTTTTAATGGGCTGTTTCTGTGTTCGTGCCACTGTGTATCAGGCCTTCAAAGCAGAAGAAAACATCCTTATTCTCTTATGCTAACTTTTTCTGTCACTATCTTGTATGTCAACTGCTCACACTTTCTTACCTTACCTCCTATCGGTGCTATATTTGTTCCTCTGTCCCACTATTTCTCCCAGCAGGAAGCTAAAGTGGCATGTGGCCTAGCATCTGCTATCCATTCTTTCTGTCCAACTACAAGCTGCAGCACAAATAACAGAGCTCGCCTCTCTGGTAAATGTTTCCACTCTAGTAATTCACCTCAGAGAAACCATGTGTGCCCATTACTGGTGTGCATGGATAAATCTCACAACACATACAAACACAGCAGAGCCAGACCATTAGCCTCACATGAGCTTGTTATTACATTAAAACAGGATATTATCTTTATTATGCCCAAACGTCTCGTTAACAGTTACATTATACAACAGGAACTACAATCATGCTCAACCAATGTTATTTGCCAACCCCCTCTATCACATTTTAGTGCAGGTTGCTAAGGCATGATATGCTTTTAAAGATTTATTTAGCTATTAGAAAAAAAAAAAAAAAAAAAACATAATTTGAAAAGTACACCTACCCATAGACTTTATATATATTTTAGGTAAAAAAGCTAAGCCTGGTCTCTTTAGATTTTTCTACCTGGATTATTGAGCATTCATTCATTCATCCTTTATTTATACAGGCTAGCCTCGTTGAGCCACGGAGACTCATTTACAAGAGGGACCTGTCTCACTCACACCTAGGGTCAATTTAGAGTTACCAATCAGCCTAACATGCATCAGGGTATATTTTAGGTAATTTCCTTATGCACTTCTGTTACTTTCCATTTCACTAAGTTTTCTTGGATCAATATTGTACTTAGTGCTTTGTGACAAAACTCAATAAGAAAGAAGGATAAAAGAATAGGTACGACAATAGGTAAAACCTTACTCTGCAATTTTATAAATTTAAAATCAAAAATAATATGCAGAGGTGAAGCAATTTCTACAAGCAGAGCTTGATGGCAGCTGGGTGCAAATGTATACACTTATGTCATCTACACAGATGTCAAACAAAGACACCAGTCTTCATCAAAGTCAGAGAAATATATGGTATATACCTAAGGGTACTATGGTGAAAAAGTATTTAAAACGTGCTTCTTAAACACAGGAAAAATATCTTCAGAAACACAATGTTATTGCTCACGAAATTATATCTCATGCAACAAAGAGAAGTGTCTGATGTGCACCAGCTGTAGATATACACAAGAAAATATCTAGTATAATTTAATATCAGTGTTTTCAGTTCAGAAAAGAAATTAGAAATTTATTTGAGCAATATTTTGATCTCAACTTTAATTTGCAAGGTTCTGTCAATAATTTTATATTCTACATTATCTTTGTTGAACTTTTGTTTATACTATAGCATTAGTTGGATGGCATACATTTGGCCTCCAGTTCTATTCTTAAAAATCTTTGTGTTATTTTTGACCAGGAAATCTCTTTTAAATCCCACATAAAAAAAAAAAAAAATAAGTTAACAAGACCGTTTTCCTCCACCTGTGAAATATCTCTAAGATTAGAAACACAGTTCAAAAATGATGCAGAAAAACTGGTCACATCTAGACTGGACTGTTGCAATTGTTTATTATCTGGGCGTACAAAACATTATTTAAAAAAGTCTTCAGTTAATCCAAAATGCTGCTGCCAGAGTCTTAACTGGAGTTAGTTGGAGCAATCAAATATCTCCAGTTTCAGCTTCTCTGCACTGGCTCCCTATCAAATTCAGAATATAATTCAAAATCTTACTTCTAACATACAAACCTCTCAACAACTCAGCACCCCGTCTAACTTTACAGATCTTTTTGTTCCATAATTTCCTAACAAAGCACTTGGCTCTCAGACTGCAGGTGTACTTGTGGTTCCTAGAGTTTCCAAAAGTAGAATGGAACACAGAGCTTTTAGTTATCAGGCTCCTTTCTTGTGGAACCAATGCTTAATTTGAGCTGGATCCTGCTGGAATAAGATCCGGGAACTCTTTAGTGACAGGGTGCATTCCGGAAACTGTTTGCTCGGATCCAGTATCTCAAATCTCTGCCCCTAAAATTCCAAAGTCATTGTGCATTTTTATTTAAAAAAATAAAAATATATATTTAAACAGCACAATTAAATTGCAAATCAGTTTGACAAAGTGGCTTAATAATAACAAATTGATTATTTATTAAAAATACAACGAGAGAAATGTTTGATGTGTATTACATTACGTCACATATTAAAACAATGGCACTAATTTGTCAAAATAACTGCGATCAAAATGTCAAAAGACAGTCCAATTTACATAAAAAAGTAGCAGGAGCAACAGCGAATGACTGAATTCAGTGGGGAAGAGTCGGACTCAGAAATGTGAAGTGAGTGGGGTGGGGCTTAGGATATTGACAGAAACAAAGCTGCTCTATTCGTGCACAAGGAGAGAGCAGTTGTTGTTCTCTAATAGTTACTGAATAGTGTTTATACATGTTTAGCAGCCTGTTAAAATACACCAGAATGCAGGAAATGACATCTACTTCATAAAAAAAAATTTGGGGGGAGGATCCATAGAGCCCCCTGCAACCCTGCTTCCCCGCTGCTATTTGTGTTCCAGCATTGGTCAGTTTACAAATCAAGTCCTGTGTGGAACCAACTTCCAGTTTCTGTCCACGACGCGGACACCTTGTCTACTTTTCAGATTAGGTCTAATAGACATAATCTATTAGATTAAATATTAGATTAGCCTTTCCTTTTTGATCAATCCTATAGTTAGAGTTGGCTTGGGTTTCCTGAGCTATCCTTTAGTAATGCTGCTATTGGCTTAAACTACTGGAGGACAAATTGACCACACTTCCTCACTTTGCTGCTGTCTTTACTTGCTCTACTCTACCTGTTTGTATTAGTAATTATTTATATCTGTAATGAGTTTTTCTTTATCTTTCTTCCAACAGAAAGTACACCTGGACCTGCCATTCTATGATTGTTTCTCCTTCCTGTCCTCTCAAACCCCAGCTGGTTGAAGCAGATGACCACTCTTCCTGAGCCTGGTTCTACTATGTTCTATTAGAATTTTGAGAAACTATATAAATAAACGGAACTGAATGGAATCATCAGTAATAATAAATGTTTTTGTAAAGGCAAATATACAGTACAGTCTCTGGTATAGTGCACAGTACTGTATATCCTTTTGAAGCCATTCTCTATAGTAATCTGAAGTTGTAGACCTTTGGTTTGCTTGGCTACAAAGAGTCTCTAGCATGCACAAGTTTCTGATGTGCACTAGATAGTTAGGTGTGACCCCAATAACCTTTGACTTTCACATCAGATAGCTTCTCATTTGCATGTAATACTTTTTGCCACATGTATGCTAAAACTATTTGTTTTCTGCAATGTCTACTTTTAATACATTTTGTCTCCATACACATTGATCATGTAATAGGATGTTATGAATTCTTGTCTTCCTTTACATAAACTTGTTTGTAGGCTGTTAAAATGAGCAGTTTCAGAGGCAGAAAAAGCACCATCCTCCTTTTATAATGATTTTATAATTTCACGGTTAACGCTTGACAAATTTTATCTATATATAATATTTTAGCATAAGTAGAATATGTGAGATTTTATTCCAGTACATACTGTATAAAAGCAGAGTTCAGCCATTCCACAGTCAGGTAATGACTAGATAAATTAAAATGACCAAAAAGTCCCACCTAATCATAAACTCTGATTGCACTGTGACTGAAAAAAAATGAAATAAAATCAGCAGCTTAACCGGAAAGTGCTACGTTGACCTTTACATTTCTAACCCCCCCACCCCCTTTTCTTGTGAAGGAAAACCAGTGCACGTTTCCATTCCTACTGCATGCCTTTTTTCATTGTCTCATGTCCTATCCCATCATTACTCTGCCCTTCTGTCCTCCTCTTGTTCAAACCACAAGGCCTGATGAAAAAAGATTTAAGGGCAGATGAAGCTACTTTGAAGTCTACCTTTTTGAATTATAGCAGTTGGGGCTGATTTGATGATGCCTTAGTCCCCACCTTGTACTCCCACCATGTCTGTTCCTGCTTCAGTCAGACAAACAATAGGTCTGTTTTAATATCTTGAACCCATGGGTGAATGCTGAATGATTGATTTTCTTTCTCTCTCACTTAATATTGAGGTAAATAACTTCATGCAAGAAAGCTGATATAAATATGCAGTAGTTGCAAAAAGAAGAGTTGTTTTAAACACAGTTTCTAAAGTGCTTGATTTTAATCACACTTTCAGTTGCAAAACATTAAAGTTATTCTATTTTTAAGACAATGCAAGACATGTAAATGTTAATTGAGAAAAATTGTTATTTCACATGCAATCAATCATTTGTTACTTCAAAAACATAATTCTTGATTTTGCTGGAAAACATATCAATGTGTGTTGGCAAACTATAGAAACTTTTTTTTTGACAGCATCAAAACTAATTTAGTTTGCACAAATAAACTCGTATACAATCCAGTTTAATTATTAGTCACTAGGTATAAAGGATTATTGTCAAGAAATGTGATGCATAGCATGTCTTTAAATATGATGCCGTTGCTTTTGACCTGTCCAGGGTGTATCCACTCTCTCATACAATGACTGCAACAGCTGCCCAAGACACAGAACATAAAAGCAGATAAAAATAATGAATGAATGATCAAATGTTCAGTTACAGTTACAGATCAAATATCCCACATGAAATATTTGTGAAAAATATTGCACAAATACCCTCCATCCCACCACCAAATGGAAATAAAAACATACATAGACAAACAAACAAACAAAAAAATAAAGAAATGGTTACAACAACCTTCAACCTACTTAAAATGACACATTTAGGTGGCATAAAACACTTTTAAAAAAATTGCTGACATTAAAACAGTCTTAGTTTAAAAAAAAATCAATTTTTTAAATCACCATTGTGAAGAAACTTGCTATATTTCTCAGTATAATCACATCCCATAATGCTTAACCTTTGCATTGTAACACATACTTAATTGCTTGATGACCATGCATCACAGTTTGCTCATTATTGTGGCAAATTAGAATTATGAAAACAAAAGTAATGATACTGGGACCCCAAACCCACCTACCCAATTCACATTACAGCTCTTTTATTTGCTTTGATGAGGGACGAATGATACTTAAACACAGTTAAATAGTGTAAGTCAAATGTAAGCACACAAGGCCCCCTTTATATAGTATTTCTGGAAAAAAAAAAAAAAGGCAATGCCAATATTTGCACAGGTTTCACAGGGATTTGTTTGGGCCTACTACAGCTGATGATAGCAAGGTAGAAGAAGGTCTAGACAATGAGGCCCTTGGGATGGCTTTGAATGACAAAGAGGCAGAGCAGAAAAAAAAAAAATAACTAAAAGTTAAAAGTTAGCATACATGTAAGAAAAATAGTCCATACCTGTAAAGCAGGGGTGTCAAAGTCAAATACACTGAGGGCCAAAAAAACAAATATGCTACAAGCCAAGGGCCGGACTGGTTCAATGTTTATCATAAGGGGGTGATATAAGATTTTTTTTTTTCTTTTTTCTGCACTCTTTTCATTCAGTGTTTTCTTTTTGATTAATTTGTTTTATTTCGTCTCTTAAATGAATGAATAAATT
>JARVGQ010000672.1:16439180-16451860 GCA_031762355.1 Hypsolebias martinsi | reverse complement strand
AGCATGTGCCAATGAGCCATAACAAAAAGAGATGGCATTATCTTATGTTACCACACATTTAACAACGACCATTACTAAAATGACATCCTGCTTTAGAACATCTTATATGGTCTCCTATTCCATTGACCACTCTTCCTTATTTAATAGATGGTTACATTACATGGACCGAAAATAAAGTATTCCACTTGCTTAATGTACTCACTGACTTTGTGTTTTTCATTTATTTAGTTTTTACAAAAGCACTTTTCAGCATGCACCACAGGACTTCTTATGTATCTATTAATTTAAACTCTGCTCAGTCATCTATTAATATAACTGGTTTGCACTCATTTACAAATGCCTCCCCCAGTTAGTGATTCCTCTGGCAGGTCACCTTATTTCTTTATATATCGTCTTTCTTTCACATGCAGATTGTCTGTTGCTCACCCCAGCATAACGCATTGCCATTGTCGTTGGCCATTTGTGTTATCCTTTTGTTAATAACTAATTTCATGGCTGAAAACATGAAATCTGTGCATTCTTGTGTGGAGATATTTTCCCCATGCAAATAATTAAAATACTGTCTTTAGTTGTGTTGATGATACTGACTAATGAGTTTTTTCTCTGGTCTCATAATTGTTAAAATGACATATCTTCGAGTGACTTGAAATGGAAGCAGTATTGAATGCTTTTGAACATACATCAAAATCAAATAATCAATGTATTTGACACCACACAAAATTAGGCTGCCATGAAAATATTTTTGATGTCATTCTAATTATTTGCAGTCCTGTGAGTTTTAGCTAGGTTTGCAGTATTTTTTCATGATTATTATTTTTTATTCGTTTGTTTATCATATATTTACCAATGGGCAGCATTGTGGCACAGTTGGTAGAGTTGCTGCCTCAGCGAAAATGTTGCTAGATCAAATCTTGGCTGGTGGACTGTCTGGGTGGAGTTTGCAGGTTCGTTTTGCAGGTTCTTTCTATGCATGCATGGGTTTTCTCTGGATACTGCGGTTTTCTTCCCACAGACTAGAAGCATGCATGTTGTGCTGATTGGTAACTCTAAATTGCCCCTAGATGTGAGTGAAAGTAAGAATGGTTGCTTGTCTCTATGTGCCCCTGTGATGGACTTGCGACCCATCCATGGTGTAACCCACCTCTCGCACAGTGACTGCTGGATATGTGCACCAGTGAACCCCACAACCCAAAATAACAAAAGCAGATAAAAGATAATGAATTGATGGATGGATATTTACCAAGTCATATAACATGTCTGTTCACAAGGTGAAGCCAATAGGAAAAGACCATCTGGCAACTGTTTTTGTATTTCAAACTAACTAAGTTAAAGTGCTTAGCTCTCTGTCCTCACTGCACAAAAACATTGCAGATATTAGCTAGTTAATATCCAGCAATGCTGCCACAGAAAAGTGTAATATCCCAACATGCCTCTGTATTTCTCATCATCACCTCTGTCTTCCTTTATGCACTCATTACATTTTGATGCAGTGGCCCCAGCTGTTAATCGTGAATACCATTTAGTTCAATATAAAACTCACACTTTATACTATTGATTTAGTATGAGCACCTGCCAAAAACAAAATGCCCTGTCAGCAGCAAGCACAGTTGTTTAAATGATTTGTTTTGTCTTTGCTATCCACTTCAACAGTTTTTTTTATTTTTTTATTTTTTTTTTTTATTTTATGTCCACTCAACAGCTAAATGCGTTTTGAGCATGTGCTGAGATGATGCTGATTCAAGCGAACTGCAAGAGTGTTTGTTGTTCTTGGGAGGATGCAATTCAGCCAACTGGGTGTCAAGATGCATTTAACCACATGTGCTATCTTATGTGTATTTCATGTCAAGTCAAGGTTCTTAATTGTCATTTTCATCACATGTGGTACATGTGATGGAATGAAATTGAGTACACAGGGTCTACATCCAACAAAATTATAAATAGTAAAGAAAAGCAGTAGGACGATCTAATATGTGAACTAAGAAACATGCTCAACTACTACACTAAGCACTAATAGCACAAAAACAACATGCCGAACAACAGTAGCATGAACATGAGTCTGTGTGAGCAGACAAGCATAAATTAAATACAGTTGCATAAAATAAATCAGCATGTCTCCTTTAAGTGTGAAATGTTTTCGTGCTGGAGAAAATCACAAGAAGTTGCAGACGACACAATGGAGGTTTATCTGTTTATCAGTTTTTATCTGCCTAAACCTATAATAACCTATTCAGTGATTTAAAACATTGCAGTCCTCTGAGTTTGATATTTGTTTTTTTGCAAAATTAAGTGTAATATATTTTAATGTATGTCATATTTTTACAGTTTCTGCAGCAGCACTGCACTCAAGCAAACATCACTTCCTCCTGTGCTCTACTGAAGAAAGTATTTTGCAAATATGTGCACTTGCCTACTGATTACAAATCTAAAGGTATGGATTTGGCAATCCACACTATAGGTGAGCTCAGTAGCACACAGTTCTTATTGCTTACCTCGAAAAACTGTCCAATACTTCTGTACGCAGAACCAGGTCAGCGCTTTCACAGTGCAATGGTCACTAAGTGTTGACAGTTTCATGCAACACGGTTATGATTATAAGCTAATCCCGTCTGCCTCCAGGGGGCTACTGTCTGTAGCAAAAAAAAAAAAAAAAAAGAAGAACGTGGAAAAAATACCTGCTGCCAAAAGTGAGAAAGGCTGAGTTAAGCTGAAGTGTGCACTATGAAAGAAGCTTTAGATAGAGCAGCTATTAGCAGGTCCTAGTAAAGTCAGCACTTTTTAGAGCTTGTGGCTAGTTTGACTGCTGGCTAGTTTGGCTCGCATTATGCTAATTTACAGGTGCACTGTCTGATTTTGGTGTCTGCAGGTGGAGGTTTACATAATTAAAGACTTCATTTTATTTTAGTTTTACCATACTTTACACAGATGCAACACATCTTGCACATCTTGTCACCTTTAGTCTAGCACCTTGCTGAGACCCTTTTTTTTTTTTTTTTTTTTTTTTTTTATAATATCTCTCGGTGAGCCAAGAGCATGTACATTATTCACAAAGTGACTATTTCTGTTTGATCTTCTAGTTAAAAGGAACAACTATTTTTTCAATATCTGTGTAAGTCCAAATGTGTATATGTGTAATTGGCTAATTATCATTAGTTTGGCAATTTGGGCCATTTGTACAAGGTAGTTCTGAAGCAGTGTGTTCGTTTTATAGAATACATTTCTTTATAAAATATCTCTTTAACACTTTGCAGATGTTTTGCATAAGCAAAGCTTTTTAACTCACAATATGAAAACATTTGTCAAAAAGTACTTGTCGTCTTTAAGATCAAGATTGAGCCTATTGCCTCCTGAGTGTTCACATTGTCCAAACACAATGTTTTATTTATATACATAGAGAGAGGGATCTTAATTTAGGAAACTTTGAATTATTCATTGAAGAAAAAAAGACAAAATGTAGAATGATGACCTATTGCAGCAACAGTCATTCAAACATAAAGTATCTTTTCACAGAAGAGTACTGTCATGTGGACACAAAGATGGAAATCCTTCAGCAGCCTGATGTCATTTATAAATCATCAGCTGAGTCACCCACATCCTGCAAAGATGTGAGTTTGCATTAATAAAGTAGGTGCTGGTGTACCAAAGGAGGTATGGAGTGTAATGTTGCTGTACTGATGTGCAGCACTGCACAAAACATGCATTGTCTATCTCTCATTCTAAGTTTTGCAGCCTGCTGGTCACACAAACTGGGGCAAATGTAGCTGAGTGGTTGGATCAGTTGTCCTCCAGTAGGAGAGTTGGAGGTTCAATTCTGCCAGAAGTAAAATTCTGAAGTGTCACTGGATAAGACACGGAACCCTTTATTGCCACCGATGTGAGTTGCATTGGTGTATGCATGTGGTCTAAAAATCACTGATTAGCCTTTGTAAAGATGTATTATAGTGCTGTATGAATGGGTAAATGAGGGCATAGATTGTATTGTAAAGTGCTTTGAGTAAGATAGAAAAGCACTATATAAGTACAGTCCATTTTACCCTTTACAGATTCTATTGTATATCATATTATCAAACCCAGAAGCACACTTCTTTCATTGCGGTACTGCTATTACCTCGCTTGGCGGCTGAAACGTGACAATGGTTTGTCTGACTTCAACTCCCCAGTCCTTTCACTCCTTTCAGAAATCACAACTGTTTTTTATTAATTTTATTTTTTAATTTTATTTTATTTATTTTTTTTTTTGTACAGGTCACATGGTAGCTCACGGTTAGCACTGTGGCTTCAAAGCCAGAAGATCACGCGTTCAATCTCTGTTGGGATCTGCTGATTTATGTGTGGAGTTTGCATGTTCTCCTCATGTTTGGGTGGGTTTTCTCCATGGACTCTAGTTTCATACCAAGTCCAAAAACATACATGTCAGGCACATTCAGGCCCAGGCTGTGATTTACAAGCTTAATTACAATACATAAATAAATAAATGAAATAAATAAAACTCTGAGAAAGTATTTTAACAAGCATAAAACATTTACATGTCTTGTACTGTACATCTGATAAACGGACAAAGGGCTGTGTCATTATATTACCTAATCAGCCAAGAACAATAAAATGTATTCAGTATACAATTTCATTCACAAAGCAGAAACTATAAAATTATTTTGTTTTTGTTTTTGTTTGTTTTGTTTTATTTTGTTTTTTCCACCCAAGTGATGTTTAAGACTGTAGGAAAATAATGCGAGCTTTGGATTCCTGTCATGTTTAAGCATTAGCTCTAATTTATATTCCACCTGAGCCGCCTTGCCTTCCAATCTAACTTCTAAAACGTTTTACACTGAGCTGATGAACAGAGCATAAATCCATAATATACATTTTACTGTTAGTTTAATAGTTGTGACAACATTGCTTGAAAATCCAATTTTGACATGTGCCATTTGTGGTTGACAGGAGTTACAACTACACACAGAAAACTCTAAAAAAGCTAAGTCTGGTCCTCTGGACATGCAAAAAACAAGACAAAGAAAAAAAAAAACACACAGAAAACAAACAAAAAGCCTGCATTCCTTTTCCGTACGTCCTATAATTGAACATGTACAGAAAAGGTTTGGCTTTCTGAACAATATCCTCTGGTGGGAGCTTATTTTAACACTATCAGAACAAATATAATCGCCACTGCACCCAGCTTCATTCTGGCATGGGCCTCAGCTGAAGCCACATGAGTGTTGCCCTGATTTGCCATCTCTTGCTTGTTGACATTTGAACAATAGAGTCAGCGGCTAAGGTCAAGTGACTACTTTCCAGTTACCACTTTTTTTTTTTTTTTAGATGAAACCTTAAATGTCAGACTCATAATTCCAGTTATATATATTTGAGTTTCTGATTTTCTGCGTTTTCAACCATTTTTATCAGCACATTCCAGAACAGGGACAAACCTTCACATACAGCTTAAACAGTTCAGACCACTTTAATTTGTAATGCACTTTTCAATACACAATATGCTTTACTTTAATTATGTCTGGAAATATTTTAGATATTTAATTTATATTAAATTATTTTTCACCTTTATTCAGATTCCTGATATAAATGCAGAGGTGCAGACTTGCGACACATAGTTTGGATTCAAGTTAGAAGCCAGTGACAAATTCAATAACATAAAAAAAAAAATCACAAAATATTTTAAACTTGACTCAGATTTAAAAAGAAAAAAAAAATGACTGGCATTAAGTTACCAGTCTTTTATCATGTAGATGAATCAATTTTATCAAAAGTAAACTGTTCAAATCTCCATGTTTGCTGAACAGATGGTGTGATAAAAGTCTGTAATTGGCTTCTTGGAAGTGACGCTCATCTGGGATTATCACCTCTAACACCACCTCTGTACTGTCTGCTGTCGGTTCCTGAGCGCCTCTTTCAATAAGCCTTGGTGTTTTCATTTGTAATTATGTTGCAAAAACCTAAAATTTTACTCTTTTTTTTTATCAAAGTCATGTATTTCAGTACCCAATTAAAAATCTCTATGCCATCCCTTGATTTTCAGCTGTAAAAAGACAATTTTTGATCAAATAGCTAAAAGTCCGGCGTAAAAAAAGCTGAAGCTTTTATTATGCTGGACTTTTCACAGAGAGTTTCCACAGTCTGGAAAATATTCCAGGAAAGTGTGAATCATCTGCATCCTGCTCTGTGGTCACATCTACAGCTGAGAAGAGTCACTGACCTTATTGGATGAAGCCCCAGATTCCTCAAAGACCAGCATGTACAACCGCCTCTGTTGCCCAGCAACTGCCCTCGTCTCATCATGTAGATATAATGATTTGCAAAGATCCATTTGCAACAAAATTTAACGTTAATGCCTATTGCCTGAGAGAGGAGATGACAATTTCCCTAATGAAAAAAGTTAATGTACCATATTTTTTTTGTATTTTTTTTTTCTTTCCCACAATCATATTAATGTTATTTTACTGAACTGAAACCCTCCTGGAATGAACAAACTTTCTCATCTGAAGCTATTAATGTTCACCAATTCCCCTAATATTATTTCCTCATTTTTAGATTCAGCACAACTTGTAGTTTGGGAGCAATAATGTCAGATGTCAGCATTTAAGGAAAATGACCAAAATACAACAGTCCTAATAACAAAAAAGGTTATTGTATTTTATTATTGAAAACTTTTTTTCTTCACAATGACACAAAATCACTGCAGAGACAGGGCTTAATCCCTGAGTCTTTGAAAAACATACATAGGCTGCAGTACATTTGTATTTGCTAAATTAATGGCTAATTTATCAATTTCATTTGCTCTCTTTTTATGCCGGGTACAGAGGGAGCTGGTGTGAGAGGCAGGGTACATCTTGAACATGTCACAGTTAAATGCATGTTTTTATACAGTGATAATATTTTGGCTCATCATGACTTAGGATAAAGAGACATAGAGAGAAAGACAGAGAGAAAACCAAATGCAAATTCCTCAATTGAAAATGCTTAACTTTGAGCATGTGTGGTTTTGAAGACAGATGTGTTGTTGGACATTTTTTTTGATGTATTTAATGTCATGTTTTAGCAATGAAAGGTGACATCAAATTTTAAAAACAATCAGTCATTAAAACCAGACTGTTTATGTCAAATCTGTTTGATTGTTCCTGTTGTATTCTCAGAATTCATGTGCATAAAAGCATGTGTATTATAAAACAATAAACACATTCATGACTCGATGGTTAAGTGTGATTAGAGAGAATCTGGAAAAGTCAGAGGAAGCAGTGTATTTACATTAGCATATCTAACAATTCTGACTCTGATGTCGTGTGCGCTGCAGAATGGTAGCACTGACAGGAGCTATGCTTTGACTCTGTCTTTTTTTATGTTCCTGTTGTTTTTTATTTAACGTTTTTTGCACCTACACTGCACATCCATGATACGGGTATGACCACAACACATTTGTGACGTTTTCTGTGTCGCTGCCTTGCCATCGTGCCATCCTGCCATTGTGGTTCAATCATTCCAGCCTCGGGCTCAGGCCTGTCATGGCGGCTGTCTCCATGATCCTCCACCTGCCTGCATGGACTGAACTCTACGGACCTGTTCGCTTCTGCTGGGAAACCTCGTATGTTCTCCACCTGCCAGACCTGGTTCTAGAGGGTAGTCTTGGAGGGCAGCTGCTGCATTCATTATTACCAACAAGCTGCTGACGGGACCTGCTAACAAGATTTGCTAACAGAATCCTCCATCTGCCTGCACGGACCACACTCTATGGACCCGATTGGTTCCGTGAGGAAACCTTGGACGTTCTGTTTGTCTGATCCAGTTCTGGAGGACAGTCTGGGAGGGCAGCTGCTGCAGTCCTTATTATGATCATGCTGATGATGGGACCTGCTAACAAGACCTGCTAACGCTGTTAACAAGACCAGGCTGCTAAACAAACCACACCGCTAACAGTACCATAGTGCCAATGGGACCATGTTGAGAAACCTCACTGCTAACCGAACCAGACTGCTAACAGTATAACCTATAGAATAACATCACTGTCATCAGAACCACTCTGCCAATAGGGCCATGCTGCTGTAGATTTATGCCCTTTTCACTTTTGTCACCTTGTTTATGTATTTTTGTTGCATGCGTTGGTATTTGTTCTTGCTGTTATTTTTTACCGAGTCGAGATGGTTCTTCTTGTCCTGAGTTGATTTTGCATATAACAAATAAACCAAACCTGAAACCTGAACCTCTACCAAGTGGCAATGGCATCATTTGGATTGTCTTATGTTCAGAGTATAAATGCTGATGTCCAAATACATTTCACTAAATGTGAACAAAATCATTGCACATTTAAAAGACTGGCACTGTTTTTAAGTTTGAAACTTTCATTATTTTTTTCCCAAATCAAACATGAAAATGGACAGATCTCAACACCTTGATGTCAAATGCGTATGTAATCATGTTTTTGAATGTGCTCACTGGTAGAGATTTTTAATGTCTCAAATTGTATCCTGATGGGACAAGATGTGGAGATCAATTTTTGTAATACCACTATCTACCCTCAAGGTTCTCCCCTTTCTAAAAGTATTCTGATAAAGAATAAGGGGCTGCACTTTTCAGCAGCAGCAACATTCACTCCAACCATCTTTCAGACAACTGTACGAACATAATTTAACTGTATTCTGGTACAATGATAATAAAGCTGATTCTGATTCTGATAATAGATGTGAACTAATTTTGCCAGCCATGAAAGAGTCTTAGCAATGCTCATTAAGCTATTTAGCTCCCTCTGGTTCTGATTGTTCTGTAGCAGCTTTATCTTTCTGATTGTGTTGTGTCAATATTTGAGCAGCTGTCAATACAACTCATTATGGTCACAGAATGATATTTTTAAACACCTTTATTTGTTATTAGAGCTATTTGTATGATTGGGAATACCAGTTATAGAAGTCAGAATACCAGTTATAGAATTAACGAGGGTATTTTTTCTGTTTCAAATAAATGGTGGCTTAAATCACTTCTGTATTAGAACACACCTCTTTTAGGGCACACATCACTGGGTTAAAAAAATAATAAAAGAGAATAGACAAAATACAAAAAAAAAAAAAGGAATGTATAAAAAAAATCTGATAGATAGCGGAACCAATCCTAAGACATGTTTGGTCCACTTTTGTCAGGATTAGGTGTCTAAATTCAGCATAACAGCGTTCCAGCTGAGAAAAGCACCTGGTAAGCTCTGAGGCAAACATCACATAAGCCCATGTGCTGCCGGGATAAACAGGTACAAGCCATTCAGAGACACGCTCTAAACATGACATGAGAGGCACATCAGAAATAGACCAGTCCAGCTGAACAGGAGAGGATTCTTCCACTGAGCCAAGTACTCTGGGGAGAATGGGATGTGGGTGAGGGTTATGAATAGCTTGGAAACTTCCCTAATCTCCCAGACAGATTTCCAAGTTGAGCTTGCAGGGATGCATAGTGCTCCTTACTTATGGAAACTGTGCACTGCTTTGTTTGAAAATATGCAGATTATAGAAAAAAAATCCAGCATCCAATAAAACTTTTTTCTTCATAATATATCTTTGTGACTGACAGTCTATAAAATAATTGAAAGTTACAGCTATAAGATATTTGCCCCATTTAGCTATATGTATTCTGTTCTGCAGACACACATCTTAAGTAAGATACTGCTTTTGAAGGTGATTAGGATTTCCAATGGAGGAGTAAAACAATAGATACACATTTTGTCTAACTAACAATGACTAACCCTGAGCATGAAATGTGCTCTTCTGTCATTCCAAGTTCACAAGGTTAAGTCAACGCTATTGTTATCATGAGTGCTGGCACTCAGTGCTTGGCTTCATTGATGTGGACCTTTAGTTTTTTTTATATAACAAAAGGCCACGTCTATATTTAACTGTCCAAATAAAATATGAAACTATTTCCCATGAGAACTCTTCTACACAGACACATGCATGCCATCAACAATACATGAATCAATGGATGTACATATTATAGTTTATTTAAATACAAATGTGCATGGATTCTGATACAAAATGGAAGTCAAAAATTAATTCAGGGCATAAAATGGAAGCCTTTCCGTCAAAAATCAACTATAATCATTTTGTGCACAGCTCCACTTTATCATGTTGTAAACTTATTGTGTTTTGATTAATTTCAAATTGCTTGCTTTGCTTCAGTAGAGTGTGAAATGCACTTTCCCTTTTCTAGTTTTTCAATTTCTATCATTGTATTTAGGGGGATAGTATTGGTGGGGTGGCAAAGAGAATGAACACACAGATGTCTTGTGTAATTAAGAAACTGATGTATTAGAACCGGCAGTGTCTTCCCCAGCTATAATTTATCAAACATGGTCTTAATTAAACTGTTTACACAGATGTCTGCAGACTGGTTCCCCCCAACCATCTTTTCAATATAGCGATGCAACGTTATTACTAGACTCACACTAAAAGTTTTGTTTCATTTCTATATTCCATAGAGCCACATGGAATAGTAAATTGACTCCTATTTGAGATTAGCTCATTCCAAGTGTTATTTGGAAGTTGTGTCAAATAGGACTCCTTTATTTTGTGGCTTTGCAGCTGACAGGAAGCACAACTTTAGGTGTTAAATACTCCACTGTCAACACTGTTATATTGCAATGGAAGCACGGTAGGCATTTCCAGTTCTTTGATCATAATAATTCCAGTATTTATTTAGTGTTTTACTAGGATCTGAATGATTGAAACGATGAGATGATTCTTCACAAGACCGATGAATTGCACGTGTACCTTTTTGGACCAGCATCAGTGTTTTAAAGAGGGAAACAACTGAATGCATTTAGCTCTTTTTAGCCAGTTAAGTAAACAGATGTCGTTTGACTCCCACCCTGCCAAGGCCATAGGAAGAATGTAGCTGCTGTCTCTATCACTCTCTTTTATTAGCTAAAACCAGACCAGTGGTCTGCCTGCCCTCATTCCCTGTTATCTCATGGATTAAGGGCTTGGTGTCTTTGACCACCCACTCTCCTTCCGTTCATACAGATACAACCAAACACTCTGAGGACTGAGTCAAAGCATGGGCATGCAAGCACACACTCACCCACATAAGCTTTAGGGAGGAAAGAATAATTCTGAGGACTTAGACAAGGATGACTGACTGGAGATCGGGATTTGATGGATATAACCGGACTTGTGGTTTTATTTATTTATTTCCCCTTGTTTTTCTGTTTTGTCTAAAAAATACTTTTTGATAGACAGGATTAATATGGGGTATTCCACTTATTTTTTACAATTACTTCAACTGTTAGAGTCAATTATTAAAAGAAATAAAATTTAAATAAAAATGTGTTCTATTAGGTAGCACAACCCATTGTACTTTTTTCTCCTTATGCAATAAATCATTCAAGACATCAGTTCAATGTTGTCTGGATTCTTCACTGGACTCTGCATGCTTTATTATTGTAGACCATTTTTATGAGTCATATGCTAGCATTGAGTGGTCATCAGGTTTAGGATTAATGTCCTTTGGTATCCCAATTGTATTTTCAAGCCCATGACATACTCATCATCTGGTGTCCTAAATATGAATATAATATTACACAGACCACATCTACTTTGTACATGTATACATGATTATTAACAACTTTATGTTTCTTATGTATTCAGTTCAATTCAGTTTATTTATATAGCACCAAGTCACAAATGACGTCATCTCAGGGCAATGGATAGAAACATTCATATATATATACACACACACGCACACACAAAGTATAAGTTAACACTATTTGTCTGTGGAGCAGACTGCTTTAAGTTTAACTTCATTGCAGACTATCATCTTGAGCAAGCACAAATGCAACAGTGGAAAGGAAATGACACCCTCATGAAGAAGAAACCTCCAGCAGAACCAGGCTCAGGACTCGTGACCATTTGCTTCTACTGGATGGGTTTGAGAGGAACAGAAACTAGGACTAGATACACAATGGCAGGTGGATAATCACATGTTGAGATAGAAATAATATAAAATACAAACTATTCAATTTTAACAAGGAAATTAGGTATATTTGTACTTCAGTAGTTTCAGCCTATAGCAGCATAACAAGCCAACCCTAATTTTAGGATTCATCAAAAAGGAAAGTGTTAAACCCAGTCTTAAAACTGGACAATGTGTCAGCCTCACGGACATAAAATGGAAGTTAGTCACAAGAGAGGAGCCTGACAACTGAAATATCTTCTTCCCATTCTGCTTTTGGAAACTCTACAAACCACAAGTGAGACTGCAGTCTGAGAGCAAAGTGCTTTGTTAGTAAAATATGGAACACTAAGATCTCAAATATAATATGGGGATGAGAGGAAGATGAAAATGAAGATGAGATGATGATCAGATTGGGATTATATATGACATATACAATAGAGCTGTCTACCTGAGCTAAATAAAAACTATGATGAAAATGTAGTGACAAGTGGTAGCTTTATGTAACTCGCAGGCCAGTGAAATTAGATTTTATTCTGACTCGAGATAAGAAAGCTGAAATCAACTAGGCTTGAAGTACACTGACTTGAAGCCTTGCAAGAACGTAATTTGATGGGAGTAGGACAGATGATACATCTCTCCCTCGATGACCAGTTCATTTTGTGCAATGCCAAGTGCAGTGGTGGGATGTAACTAAGTACAAATACTTTGTTACTGTACTTAAGTACATTTTTCATGTATCTGTACTTTAC
>JARVGQ010000672.1:16321458-16333725 GCA_031762355.1 Hypsolebias martinsi | reverse complement strand
AAAATATAGCTATTCATTTTTTTTTTTTTTTCGTGAACCTCCCAATGTTTGCAATAAATGTATTGACCCCCCTTTCCCCCCCCCAATAAAAGTAGCTGACAAAACCGGCATTGAAGCCAATAAGACTAAACACATTTCAGTATTGGATTACCCAAATAAAATGTGACCATTTATACATAGGTAGTGTTTCATGTTTCAGTTTGATGACTTCAAGTGTTAAACAAGGTTGCAGCTCCTTTTATGCTCTTCAGCAACATGCAGATGATGTTAAAGTTTATATTGCAAAATAAAATGACATTTTTACACATGGTCATCAAAAGCTTACACAGTAACACTGCCAAAAAGAATAAGCTTTAATATAAGATTTTTCTTCTTTGTCTTCTTTTTCTTTTCCTGCAGCACAAAATACAAATTCAATGGCTTTACAACACAACCTCGGTCAAGATAATACAGTATGTGTTCCCTTCTCATCTTTCTTTTATTTTTTTATATATTTTTATTTTTTTGCTGTGCTCTTATCTGAAATCATTTGAGAGAATGAAACAAAGGCCTATGAATGGAACAAGTCGGAATGAACTTTATGAGTTACTGTATGTCTATACCTCAGAGAAGTGTATGGCTTTAAGTTGTCTTGCAAATGTGCCTGAACGATGAATGCTTTACACTTTGCTCTTGGTGCTTAAAAGCTCCACAAATCAGCAGTCACAACGTGTACATTTTGCAAAGCTGTACAAAATAGCATTGATTGGTAAATCTTCAGACCACTACATTGCATTCACGCACCAGGAGGTACTGCCTTGTGAAAGAAAAAAATAAGAAGAAGAAGAAAAAAGAAAGAAAGAAACAGCTGGCATTTCAAACACGGGGGAAAAACACACCAAATGCAAACTTTAGCAAAGACAGGGATCAATCTCAGGTGACACATTCAATTAACAAACAGCACTAAGCATTAAGCCAAATTGGAAAAAAAAGAAAGAAAATGAAAAACAGACATGCCCTCTCACACTTATACATTCATCCACATATATGTGTATATAAACAGCTGGCTTTTGTTGTTTGACATGAATATCCATTACTGCCCTGCTGTGTGCCTTATGTGTCAGAACAATGACAGAGTGCAGAATTACTCACAGAGAGCAATGCAGATTAACTGTGGGTCTGAAACATAATAAAGAGTTTATAAGTAATGTGGTGACTACTTGTTCACTAGTCCTAGCTATTCCTTACAATGTATAAACATTTTAATACTAAACTGTCATAATGTCGAAATATTCTTCACGTTCAGTGAATTAAAATATCTGGTCTGCCCTTATATTTTTCATTGTTCCTTTAAAAATGTATTTTTTTTCCTCAATAAAGAATGGCAGTTTCAGATATAATAACCTTTGATCCCTTAAATAATAATCAAGGCCTCCTGTTCACCAGTACACAGATTTAATATATATATATTTTTTTTTCCACTCTCTCTTTTAAGTTCTTTAAGGGAATTACAGACATGCTGGGACACATATGATACAGTTCTTGTAATGTTTCCACGGATCTTCTTTATCTGCCACAACAGCTTTTCATCAGTGCTGTTTATGCTATTTATTTATTTTAAGAATTATACTTACAAAGTTAATGTTACATCAAAAGGCAGAAAAGGTCAAAAAAATGAAAAGGGGAAAACAAATAAAAATTAACATTCCCTCATAGTTTGTTGGATGTTTCTCAAATCTCTTGTCCTTGTGTTAATTGTATGCTCAACAGAGTTTAGCAGTCAGGTGATCTGATTGTTTTAGTATCTCTGTGCTGTACATGTCCAACGCATGGTTCACTCGAATCATCTCGCTATTGTTGAGCTTCAGCCTATGCTTTAACATACAAGAGAAAAGGTCCAGCTGGGGTTTGCCAGGTGCAGAAGGTGGCGCTAAACGGTTAATCCGATCCCTAATGTCCAGTAGCAGGAGCATAACAGATGAGGATGAGTAGAACTGGGTTCCTTGTGTGTACGACTGGTTAACCTGCTGAACGGCACTACGCAGCAGGTCAGCATTAAAGCGCAGGCTGTAACCAAACACCTGGATGTCAGAGATTTTTATGTAGATCTGCCGCTTGTTAGGGTCCGCAAGATCCACCGGACCCTGACCTGTATCGTTGCGGAGGCCAGTTGGAATCTTAGCACGACTGCGCAGGTAAATGTGCACCGTCTCAAAGAAGGTCTTCCACCTGTTGCCCAACAGCAGAGTCCAGTTGAAGCACTGGGAGTTTTGAAGTCGTGTTTTTTCCCAACGTGGGTATCCGTGTTCGCCAAAGGGCATGCTCCAGCCTTCGGAATGGCTGCCGCTGAATGGGTTGACATAAACAAAAAACATGGGATCAATACTGCTGTTTCGCATCTGACAGATCTTCATCGACAGGCCGATTATCATGTGGAGGTAGTCCATCCGGTTTTTATTACTTTTCAGAGTCAGAGACATGCGCTTGCGCCATCGTGGGTCAAAGAATGTCTCCAGTCGGATTTCATTACTAATGAAAGTGGTGTGAATGTACAATCGTGAATCCATTTGCTGTAATAAGTACTTCAGCTCCAAGTCCTGAAAGTCCAGATCAGTTTCAAAGCTGATGAACTGCTCGCTACGTTCTGAGTCCACATTCTGGGGCTCACAGCGACCACGGTACAACTTGTAGCCCTTGTTACAGGAGCCACATTGTGAGATGTTGGCCAGACTGCACATGGCACAGCTGTTGTTGCCACCTATGACACATGGAATGGGTCGCTGGCACAGAGTGACGCCTGTGTGGCACACGCATGTCCTTTGGCTTTCCAGAAAGGTGCCCCAAAATCCATTCTCATTGCAGTACAGGAAAGACTGAACCCTGTTGAGCCACTGCATGACAGATCTGGAAAGAAAGAAGATGGATAATGGAACAGATTTATTAACAGTGAGCAGAATTTTGAATGAATTAAACATTTTGATTCCTTGTAAATGGATTAGGTTATTATAAACTAGAGTATCAAGTCAGATGATTTTACAAAATAGTGTCCAAGTTGGTGGGAAGCATTAATTATTATTCTCATCTTGATTTTTGTTTCCCCTCAGGCATGTTATCTTGTCATCTTGACAGTTTTTGTAACATATTTTCTGTCTACAGAAGGTGAATTCTACTTCCAAAATTTTCAGAGAAGTCTGGCCAAGGTTAGCTTAACATGTTGGTGAACTTGTCTATTATTAATATTGTTAATAACCCTGCACTTTTCATCAATCAAACATTATAAATATCAGTACCATAACATTTTCAGACACTTTTGCAGTTTTGCTGTCCGTTGTAAATCATCTTGAGATTTGATCAAGTTTAAGTTCACTTGTTTTTACATAAAACAATAAGTAAGTTAATACATATGGCACTTAATGAGCAAGTCAAAGTCAATGCAGAAATACTATTATTTCAACTGGTTCCCTCAGTTTAGTAATTTGAAATTGAAGTTTAGTAATTTTAAATAGTCTTTTTAGTTGTTGTTTATTTTTTCTTTTGTACAATAAGACAAACCTGAACAAGTATATAGTCAAACACACACAAAAACAATAAATACAACAATTTAGCAAAGATATAGGTAAGAAAAAAATAGACAAAGTAAAACGTTTACTTTAATGTGTGTGCCAAGGTAAATGGAAATTGTCTGTCTATGATTGTATAGATGCTAAGGTTACGCACCATTAAACAGGTTTGACTCTGAACATGAATAATTAAAGCTAGTGCATAAACTGGATGCAAATGATTTGGCTGGGAATAATGCAACTCCATATCTGTCACCATTAATCATTTACATGAAGACTCTTAAGTTCATTGTACCTGAAGGAAGCTACTATACTAATAAAGAAAATGCACTGGCAAATCTATTTAGGGTTCCACTGTGAGTGTTTACCACAGGAATTTATGATGCTTGTAATGCATGGGTGCCCAGTGGAGAGGTAAACCCAGAACAAGGGCAATGTTGTTAAGTGTTATGAAGTTTTAAATAAAGCACCTGACGTGATTTTGGTACCCATATTTTATTAGTTGCTTTAAATTTATGTATTGGCCAACTTTCCTTAAAAAGTACATACCGGTAAGTGGCTATTTTAGTTACTATTATTATTTTAAAGTTTTGCTTGAGAAATTCACATCATGTGTTTTAATAAATAAAAGAACTACCTGCCTGTTTTATTGTGTTGAATCCATTTTGTGATTAAACTGAAAGCTGCATGCTACCAGTTTAATAATGAAACCCCTTGCTGACTGCTTGTCAGAATAATTAAATTCAATCAAACATTCTATATGGATGCATTAAGACCAACTACATATTGCAGTCCCTCTATTTTTTTTTACCATGACTATGAATATGCTGTTCATTAATTCACATTCAGAATATCTGAAGCATAAGGATACATTTAAGCATGTTCCCTTGGCAACACAGCATCCCAAGAGCTTTGTCTTGTCTGTTTTCACTTCTAATTTGCTTCTGCTCACATAGCAACACATACTTGAGATCACAGAGCTCTAGCAAAGTAATAAGTGATAATATCCCTTTTACATTTTAATATTGATGTAATGCATGACGTTCATATACTGAAAGTTTTATTGTAATCTGAGGGCTGACCGCCTATCTGTAATATCACAACTCTTTTTCCTTATCTCAGGATCAATGAGCTCTTGGTGATTGGGTAAACTTGACTATGCCTTTAGGCTCCTTCTATTTCCTAGGCTTTCTGACAGAGAGAAAAAAATATATATGTACGCTAATAGGAATATAAGAAAATACAAGTCCAAACTATCCCATACATAATAGTTCCCCTGAGGAAAACCACAAAGTTTCCCATTTGTTGATCAGACAAGAGGACTGTGCACTGTTCAAGACTGTTATGTTGGTGTAATCTGTGATCAAAGCAATCACATGGGCTTCAGTATTTTCAGCTGGGGGGAGATTCTCCCAACAGAGGAGGGAAGATGGTCTCAAAACCACTAGATAATTCACTGAATGGGATCTGCACTGCAGCTCTCTAAGTGCTCTACAATACATTGTAAGAGGTGGGTGACTGTGCTATTGTATGCATTTACAGTATAAAATAGAAGGTGATATTATAGCTCAGGGGTCAGCCCTGCAATCTTTTAATATTTTGGCTGCAGGTTTGAGCCCAGGGTGCATCAGGAAGGGCATCCGATATAAAACAATGATCAGATCTTTAATGCAAGTTTGCACTTTCTGGCAACTCCTGTGAGCAGCCAAAAGAACAAGGTGATGGTGTATCATTTTTTTTTTTTTTTTTTTGTCATTTTGCCAAGACAAGATGGCTTTCATTTGCTGATATTAGTGTTATTATTTTCCACATTTCCATTAGCTTTTCTTTTACTTTATTGGAAAATTAAAGATGCTTAGCAATCTTTAATTCAGCTTTAATTCCCTTAGCAGATCTGGCTCAGATGAAGAAAATACTAAATGTGAGTTTAAGTGTAAAAAAGGTAATGGTTCCCTAATGGCCATGAGGGGCACATTATCTAAACAAGTGACATGGCTATAAGAGCTGAATTTATTTGATGCTTTACTACTTAGGTTGAATACTCCTATGTTATAAGAAAGTAAATGTACAGTCCAACACATTGTTTTAATAGTCAAATTCAGCCAAATAAATAGATAATTTATAAAGATGTTTGATCCAATAGGAACAATAAATAAAGATCATAGGACACAGAGAGTAGAGAAATGCCACCCTGAACAGCAATAGCTCTGTAAGACCTCCCCAAAATATGTGATGAAAACAAATAAATCCACCATCTGATGCAAAGCTGTTTCACACCAGCAAACAAATAAACACGCTGCTCTTATTTCCTGTGCCATCAGGCACTCTTGATGTTTACTCCATGGACGAGGAAGCACATACTGCAGCTCTTTGATAACACTTCAGAACAAACCCGAGCCAACTCGCTCAGACAAATGTGGGTGTGCTCCATTTTCTGTCAGGGGCGGTTGACAATAGTTGATTTTAAGACCACTTAAATTAATATTTCACCAATCCTGCTTCCATTTACACAGTGACGCCACCCACGCTGAATAACTTTAGAGACATTCCTGGTGGCAGCAGGTATCTTGCCATAGTTTGCATGGTGTTTTTTGATTTACTGGAGTAGAGATGAGACATTCTTGGCATTTCCTGTAGTGCTGACACCGTGGCACATCAACAGCGAGGCTCTTAAGCTTCAACTGCAGTAGGTGGTGAAAGATATGTGCAATGACCTAACAAGAAAACTCCCACAGCCACATTTTCTTTTCCGTCTCCTAAGTAAAATACAAGAGTGAGCTATAGTGTTTTGGGCATGTGCAAGCCTCAGCACTAAGCTGACTTGATGTAAAGTAAAAACACAGCCATAAGCTAAAATCTATTATAGATGACCTGCTTACTGTTCATGATTCAAAAAAAGTAACATTTAAAATAAACTCACCAATAAGTTGAATGTTTTTTTTTTTTTTAATGACAGTCAATATTTTACTTTTTTGCACCTAAATCTCAAGTTAAAAAAATAAAATCTAGATTGATTCATGTTGCTGAGCAAATCTACATCAAGGCCATATTTCTACCCACCTCTCCCTAGACATCTGGTGGCTGGGATTGTGGTGACAACGGATGCTGAGGCTAAAGAGCTTGCGGGCGGTGCGCTGGATCTTGAGCCGCTGGATCTCCAGGGAACTCTGAAGGAGTCTGTAGCGGGCCTGCAGGTCCCAGTCACTGCCCCACAGAAGATGAACACTGCTGATGGGTAGGAAATGGGTTGAGGGGAGCCTCTTCAGGAATGACTTGAATTCATCTAGGAATAATGTGAGAGCAGGGCACACAGGGGAGAGGTAGAGATTGAAGGAAAATAATTACATAAGCGCTTCCTACACTGCAGAATGAATGCATACAAAGTAGATAAGCCGTGGTGGTTATTGTAAACGTATTATAAAGAGCAACTGAAGGAAAATTGCAGAAAATCTTAGTATTGTGAAAAGAAGAATTGCTTTGTAGATTATGTACTGTTTTCATGTTTTTAAAGTATATTATTATGTTCTTTAGTGTCATTAGTTTTGAGTTTTTAGATTGATTCTGATGTATGTGTAGAAAAAACAAGACTCTCAAAACAGTAATCATCATTTTTGCTGTGCTCTTAGTGAGATTACATGGCTTTTATTTCAGCTGTTGATGATTGTCCTTGTGCTTCTCCTCAGTTCTGTTATCCTAAGACCTTATAGTTTGTTTTTCAACTAGACAACTTTTTTTTTTTTTTTTCAATCACTCTTGGGCCTGAAAATCTGTCTACAAGTGCAGGGAAAAAAAAGACATAATTTATTTTAATTTTATTTTGTTTTCTTCTGCACTGAGGATTATTGAGCAAACGTTTATATTCAAATTCAAATGAAGAGAAGAACATATGAAAGGGAGATATTTTGATGTGGATTTAAATGAAAATAAAAGTTACAAACAATAGCTTTTGATTGACATTATTATAGAGAAACAGTGTTTAAGTTTGAATAGATTGACAAGCTAAAAATCCCATACTGGTTTAAGTAAATTAATTTTTACAACCTTTTACTTCACTGTCATTTTGGGTTACATGCTTATTCTAGCAGATATGTCATGCATTTATGGCCAGAAGTGCATGCTGCACTGGAACTGTTGTAACTAAATATAGACTTTGATGTAAACAACCATGAATTAATTATGAATCAGTTTATTTATTTATTTAGAATTGAGTTGTTTTAAGGTAACTCTATTTTGCTGTGATTATCCAATAGCTCATGAAGTTACTGGGTTTACTTAAAATAAATACAATTAAATAAAAATAAAAAATAAAGTAGCTCATCAAGCCAGTCAGATTTTAGACGTTATTAGGCCAAACTGTTTTTTTTTTTCCTGACAACAGATAAGCTATCTACACGTAAGATGTTAATTGTTCACAATCTCTCCTCACTTCAAAATGTCTGAACTACAGTATTGTTTTATTACCCTGAATTGATTCTAAACATCATTAGCATTCTGTCTTCTACTTTCAAAGTTTAGGTGATGTATAATGATTCTAAAAGCAAATGTACAAACTATTTACCGGTAATCATATTTTTGATAACAAATGTTGTGCTGAAATGCTTTACATAAATATTCTTGGTCATGGCAGAATCGTTTTCCTCACTCAATTCTTATGTTCAAAATATTAATCTGAAAGGCATGCCAGTCGTCTCTTGGAGCTGTCCCTGAGACATTTTAACAGTATTAACCAGAGTTAAGAGCTCTATTTTATCCCCAGTTGAGAAAATGTCAGATATTCCTCCACCCTCATCCCAGGCATGTCAGCGCTTCTGTTCCCTTTTTCTTCAAAGACTCCAGAATCCTTCTCCTCCCATGTTTTGAACTTGCCATAAACCTCCACCCCGCTTTCAGACATGTCAAATGCCTCTCAACTCCTTTCCTCGAAAAACCAGGGCATCACCAACACCCAGCATGCAGTTATCTACCTGAAAAACACCTTTATTATTAAGTTATGTTTCAGTGGCAGTTCAATAGTATGCAAATTCCTTTATCAAAGCTTAAACGTCTTATACACCTTCCTTTATTGAGCCACCAAACCAGTCCCAGGGACTCTTATCTCAAGCCCCACAGCACACCTTATCACAAGATTACAGCTCTCCATTTAACAACACTTTACCTTTTGTGCCAGTGCATCTCACTTTGTTAGCTCACACCAATAATCAATATTTCTAACATTTTTTTTTTAATATATCAAGTTATATAGTTGATTTACTAAATGATAAGTAATTAATAGTAAGCAGGACAGAGTGAGAGACAATAACGAGGATGATTATTATTCAGGAAATTGTATATGGCAACTGTTCCTCATCCTCAGTGGCTCAACGAGGCTAGCCTGTATAAATAAAGGTTGAATGAATGAATGAATAGAGAATATGCTATGAAACAAGGGGAGATGAAAATAACGAACATATTCATAAAGAATGTGGATGTATATTAGATTAATGTCTTCTTTCTCATTACTTTTTTGCTACTTTGCAATAACTTTTGCAATTCCCTTGCACTAATTTGTGCACTCCCAAGCATTGCGTTTTGCCTTTAGTCATAATAACTAATTCTTTCAGGAAGGCTGACTCGTTTCCTGATATAGTCGTGCCTATTTAAACAGCCACATTTTGTGTCAAACATGGACAGGGGCAAAACCTGTGCTGCTCTGCAGCGATAATTGCAGTTAGACAGATAACTAGATTAGCTAGTTTGCTCATGTGTGCTCGATGCAAACTAAGACAGTGTGTAGCTGTAATTACTGGGGTACCCTTAATTTGACATGTCACTGTGACTGAAGACAAACCTGCATGCATGTTTTTATGATAATGGCTGAGACACATTAGTTTATACTTGGAGTAACACTGACAAGATGCAGCAGTTCAGTGTGTACAGTGAAGTGGCACTGCTTGCGCAGCTAATATCTTGTTACTGGAGATACCAAACAACTCCTGTAGAGTTTTGGTGGCATGTGTGTCATATCTAATGAAAGTGACAAAGATTCAAGCCTACATGGAAACAATATTTTATTATTTCTTGCATTAGATGACAAATTTTGATAGAAAGGATTCATATTCGCAGCTCTGGTATGTGAATAACGGCACATAAACTGAATATCCACAGAACAACTTCCATCCTCAGATTCAGCTTTAGTCTGAGCAGCAGCCATGTTAACAGACTCAGACGGCACAGCAAGGCTGCAGCTGTGTTCACTGCCAATGACTTTACACAAGCGAAGCTCTGCTTCCTGATGGGATTACTGAGCAATAAATGCATCATGTCCAGTGTCAGATCATCTTCCTTCTGTACCTAGAGAACAAATCCCTCTACTGGCAGTATTAAAGCACACCAACTGTCAGTTTTGATTGGAGGGAACACATAATAATAAATAAATAAATAAAAATAAACCACAGTGCAGTGTAAAACTGTTTTAAGGAAACAATCTAAATGCATTATGTATTACATCATTAGAGAACAGACAACCAGGTGTTTGATGTATCTGTTATGATTGAATTTAAATACATTTATTTTAGCGTTCATATAGATAGATATGATTTTCATACAATTATTTTTTTTTTTCAAATGGATTGCTCAAAATGTAACAACTCGCTATACCTAAACTCCATTGCTGTCACTTTGTTGAAAAATAGTTTGCAGCTACTGCAGTTCATTTTAAGAGACTGTGGCTCATTATTTTAAACAAATGGCCAGCTTCTTGACACTAATATTACACAGAGTAAAGTTATCAGTCTGTGGAATGTGATCTATCTATTCGTCCGTCCGTCCGTCCATCCATCAAATGTTGGGGAACAGGGACATTATGATGGGAAACGGTCTATTGGAACAAGACATTCAATTCAACCTTTAATTTAAACAGGTTAGTTTCATTGAATTTCAAGGACTCATCTACAATAATGACCTGTTTTAAACAAATAACACAGAAGACAATCATTAAAAAAACATATGGGATGAAAAATAAATTGAAGCAATGATATTAAAAAAACTGCATTATAAAGTGATGTAAAATACTAAAAAACAGGAACATCTGTGTTAGTTTTTGCCATGAACTTAGCAGTTGTTTAAAACCCCTATAAAGAGTTGGATTGAAGGACAGCACAGACACTTATCATGCAGCAAAAAAGCAGACCCTAAACACAAGTGCAATAGAGACCAGGGTATGCCATGCCATGTAAGACCCAAGACACAGGCAGTGCAAAAATGACCTTGAGACAGTTCAACAAATAATAGCAGGATGTAAGATACAGGCAGACCATGCGTACATGGAATACTGCAACCAAGCAGCTGGAATAATATACAGGAAACACTTTGCAAATATGGACTGGATGTTCCACAGTTAAAGTAGGATATGCCACCAAAGATGGTGGATAATTAAAAGCTAAGATACTGCGGACATTCCAGCTCCAGACAGACAAACAGGTGATGGCTACCCAACCAGAAGTTGGGGTGGTCAGCAAGCAAGAGAAGAAGGCAGTGGTGATGGATGTAACAATCCAAAGTGTATGTAACATCAGAAGGAAAGAGCATGAATGTATCCATTCATTAACTTTTCCCACTTCTTCCTTTCAGAGTCACATGGGTAACTGGTGTCCATGTCCAGCAGTCACTGTCCGAGAGGCGGGGTACACCCTGGACAGGTGGTAAGTCCATCACAGTGCTGTATATAGCCTCTGAGAGACTAAAGTGTCCTTTCCTTGATGTCCATTTCACATCTTACAACTATCCCCAACCCCTCTCTTATTCGATGCACCTGGATATTTTGCAGCACTTTGAGTTTTATCTGCTAAATATACAAAGTATATCATGATTAAAAAAAGCTTCACTCTGACTAGAATATTATAAGATTTCATCATCTTGAGAATCTTAGTGGAATTTCCAGCTTACCTGAGTTTTCAAAGTCTTTATAAGAGGCTGCCCAGGACTCTGACATCACCAACAGAGTATTCTCTATAATCTGGATGTCTGTGATCGGACAGTTGCACTGGGGATAGTCGTCGGCACATTGGCATATGCACTGGTTGTTATGGCACACATACTCCCCTTCTCCATTACACATAATGTAGCTCAGAGCTGACTGGACAAATTTCTCCTGCAGGTATTCTGGGAATATCACCTGAAGGCCTGCAAGACACAAGAATCAGAGATTTTAGTAGAAGTGGCTTAAAGGATAAAGTAAGTCTTTCAATGATTGATAGACATAAAGTATCTCTGTACTAAATTAAAAACACACAAGGGAAAATAAAGTTGAGCGTAAGTGGCAAAGTGTGGTCTGCAACTGAGACAGCTTTGTGTTCTCGGCAATCATTTATTTCTCTAAAGGATGTGCTTGAAAGCTCACCTCTTCTTAACTTGAGCTGTCGGTGGTGAGTTACTTGTGAAGCAACAATGAATGACAGTGATAAATGCCAGTTTTTCTGTGATATATTGGCTTATTTAACATATTCTTCCCCCTTCACATGCAATATTTAAATATGTATTCTGCTGTTTTGCCATATGTTTAAATTTTGCTAAGTACACATTATCAAATTGTATTGTGCTTATTGTAGAGCTTTACAGTTAACTCTTTGATATTACTGTCAAGGCGTTTACTTTTTTTTTTTTTTTTACTCCTAGCCAATCCATATCTTACCCCGGGGATCTTACAAAACTGAAACTTGGACATCTAACAGCACAGGTTTTCTCTTTAGTT
>JARVGQ010000672.1:16216135-16227321 GCA_031762355.1 Hypsolebias martinsi | reverse complement strand
GTCTTGTCTACATTGGTGTCGACCAAGCAATAGATTAGTAAACTGTCCAGGTTGTTTCCCTACTTTTTTTTCTTGCTGACTACTGGGATAAGCGCCAATCTCACTGCAACCCTTAAAAGGATTAAACAGGTACAAAACTAAGTACAAAACTAAGTGAGGGACTAGTCAAAATACATTGCACATGGATGACCTGTACAGCTGCATTGGTATAATTGTGACAGTCTTTAATGAGAAGATACCAAAGTTCATTATCATTTAAAAAAAAAAATGTTAATGGTTAAAACTTGTCTGGCTATTTTGTCAATCACTTGTTTCCTAATTCTTGCTCATACACTTGTTGAGAAATATAGAATTATTTTCTCCATCCTATTGTGTTCTTGTCATAAAATTACAAGACAACTTTGATCACATGAATAATTAAATCACACCGCAAGGTGGTTTTAAATTGCTCATACATTTTCCACTATGTCAGTGTTAGTGGGGTATGAATGTAATTTTTGAGCACATTAGACTAAAAAAGATAGGAAGACACAGAGAGTGGATCACATTTACCCTTGAATAAGCAGAGTAAAAAGGGAGGATGTCTGCTTCAGGAAATCACCAGGCAGGACAAGGGAGGCTTGTTTTCTCCATCCTCTTTTTAAACAGCCTTATTCATGCTGCAACTCCTCCTCCATTCTGCTTCTTTCAGTGGGATTCAATCTCCATTCTGGTCTTGTCACTTGCTTTGCCAATCAATTCCTCTCTCCCCTGTCTGGGGGCCTAAGTGTCCCTCTTTATTCTCTAAAGTTCATAAGAATGGAGAGGCTTGTTCTCCTTATTTGTATTCTAAATCCCAGGGAAGCAGCAGTCCATGAAGGACTGAAGCATTTTGCATAGGCACAGGTAGTCTTCAGAGAATTGAAATATATATTTCAATATCATCTATCCAATGTTAATTTCTAAAAACATGGCCATCCGTATGTATTATTTATAAGCAACATTATTTCTCAAAGAAACTGTCTGGATATAAGCAGATGGGATTCTCTGAACTGTTATCGGCACAGCTGCCTCAGAGTGAATTTATATCCCAGTGATACAGGTTTAATGCACGTACTGAAGCAAAACCTTGGGCGTAATGTTATGGATGGCTGGCAGACTCAAAATGAATTTTTGTTCTCCTTCGAGTTATTTTGACACACTTTATATTAATATGACCTCAAGGGGAGTAAAGGGTTTTTGTGAGATGCATGCCATATTCATGGAAAAGATTGATAGAGTGAGGGAAGAGTGAGGTTCCATCTAAATATGCCAAGATATCAGAGTTTGGAGGATTAATATTACTCAGGTTACAGTCATGTCTAGACATGCTTGGTAATGGTATGCCTAGTGCAATTGCTTAAGAGCAAAAGAGGCATGAGAAGGCAGACCATAGCTAACATCATTTGCTCAGGAGTCTCCCTCTGACCAAATCTCTCGCCTCGGTTGTGGTGTTTATTTTTTTTTTTTTTTTTTTTTTTTTTTTTAAACAAGTGGCACCCTGACCTTCAGAAAACATGGCTGAGCAAGCAACTGATAATTAAATTCTTTGGTTGGTCAGCAACCAATCAGCTCAGCTCGGGGATCAATGGCGGATTTTAAAGAGCAAACTAATTCACTAATGGCTAGAGTTATTCCAATTCACCTGTCTGCTGAATTATTGTATCCAAACCTATTCTGGTAGTGGAAGAATCGATGAAACGCCGGGAGAGCAGCGGCAGATGGGAGTCGGTTGCATCTGTCATGTGAAGCGGTGCAAGGAGAGCGCTTTGGGGTTGATTTAATAGCTGCACAGTTGAATAGAAGCAATGTGGGGGTGGTTTATAAGATGGTTCTAAATAGGAGTTGTCTATGTCATAAAGCAAACTAATTAATAAGGTTTCAGAGTAAGAAAAGAGTTGATAGTTAAGGTCCAACATTCACTTTGTTTGTGACTCGAACGGATTATTCTAGCTGTGTAATTAAAGGACATTTACATTTATCACGAAGCAAAAATTGAACTAATTTGAAAATATTTTGCAGTAAGAAAAAAGCAGCAGCACTTTGACTTGCATAAATTATGTATTTGAATATGTATATTATTGTACAATTTCAACATTTGTCAATGACCTAACAAAGTAAAGTCAGGTCCTCTGGACCTATTTTTTTCTTTGAAGAATCCATCCAGAGGACATTACTTTACTTTGTTAGATTGTTCTGCCTGGATTATTGAGCATGCATCAGGACATTCTTCAATGACATTGCAATCGGTAAGACAAAACCAGTTATCAGCAGTGGACTTCATGTCTCATGGACACACAAAGCAAGAAAATAAATGGAGTGCAGTTGTAGTGATTCGGTCTTTATTCAATGTGTTTTGAGCTGATAGGACAAACAAAAGCTCTTCAGCCAGAATGACGGTCCTGCACCAAGAAGAATGAGATGCAGCGTAGCGCTGGCCAGCCATTTGTCACCACGTCTACCACCGCTGCTGCTGGCTACCGTGGCAGTGTGAAAGATGAAGATTGATCATTTGTCACGTCGCAAATTGGCTTTCAAGTGCTTTCTCTAATTACTATGTGGTTTTATTGATGAGAAACCACCTACTGCTTTCCTCAAATTACCTCATTGGGCAAAGACTTTGCTTTCATCATTCACCTTTCTTTCAAAAGACCTTAGAGCGGTCAATACTATACAATCTGTCTATTCTAAAAAGTATATGTCACTGTTTTAAATTTTTACTAAACAATGTAAGATTAAATGCAAAAATGCCAAAGAGAATGTCACTGTATAATTTACCCAGAAAGCCTCTTCCCTGACATGAAACACAGCTTGAATAGAAGCAGGTGGATGTAAATGGAACTGTTCGCGCTGCTGCTCCTCCTTGCTCATGCATGTAAATGTCATGCGATGTTATCAGCTGTACGTTTTCCACCGACAAGACCCAAAACGTTTGTGTCAAAGGCAAGTGCGGACAAGCATTTCTCTGAGGGAGATGAAATGTGTTTATCCTAGTTAGTACATATAGAAATCTACGAGGTGATGTGAGCTCTTGTTTGGGGGTGTTTACAGTAATCCGTGCATTCAGTTAAGTAAAGCCTCGGCAATGCAGACCACATTTATAAATTGTTTTGGTGTAATTACCAACAGAATTAGGCGGCACATCCTGTTTTCTTTTCTCTCTCTGTTCTGTGACGGATCTGTCATGAACGTCTCTGTCTGTTACATTTTATTCAAAGCACACTAGCAGCAACACAGAGGGTGTGAAAAGGATACTGTGAGTCTGCAAACGGTTTACATAACTGCATAATATTTTAGGAAGACATATGCGACAAAGTATCATGTTATCAAGGTGAAAGTGTGATCTTTTTTAATGTGGCTTCAATGTGTGAACACTCTGGTGGGAAAACACATGGCATTTGTTTTCTCATGCTGGATGTCACCAGCGTTTTTTTATTTTTTTTTTTTTACAATATGCAGTTCACACAACGCAATATGGTTTTCTACCCAATGCATCCATCCATCTTGAACTGTCATTTCCTGCTGGCACAGGCATATGCATCAACAAATGAAACATTAAAGAAAATATTTGACAGCATTTTTGGTGAGTTTATGCTGCTTTAACTAAACTTTTCAGAAATGTATTAGATTTTTCCCCAGAATTTGGAAGGGGTCTCGCTCTCTGACTAACAGCAAAATACACAGCAGATGCTGTTCTCTCAACAGACTGAACTACTGGCATTACGCAAAAATAGATTTTATTACTTCTCCAGCTGCAGTAAGTTATTTCTTTTTGCTTTTGCAATCCTCATTAGCTCCCTAACTTCTGATGCAATGTCATCTCTAAAAATACTGACCTCATTTTCATCTCAATTTGATGCTCACTTTCTATTCATCCTTTGACGAACTGATAATCGCATGACTCTGGCAAGAGTTCCCTCTCTGACCGACCACCTGGCTCTTCTGCAACAGAAGGAAGGGGATGTTATGGCTGTGGTCACTGATCCTATTGTTTCTCATTCAAAAGCCCCATATTTGTGAAATGGAGGGAAAGAAAAGGAAGAAGCATAGGCTCTGTGTGTTCCATAAATCAGCAAAAGTGGATATCATCTGCATCTCTGCAGAGACGCAGAGCAGATGGTGGAAATAAAATAAAAAAAAAGTCCACCCAGCTCACTTCAATGCAGATTAAGCATTGCAAAGCTAAGCTGTTCTGTATTATGTTTATGCTTTATGACTGTACTCTGCAAGATATCAGACTTTTACAATTTTTTTCTTCAGTGCCTGACTCAACCTTCCTCACAGAATGAACATAACTTATAAGCACTCAAAATTCTTGATCTGGTGTATTTTAATATACAGTTCACACCACACTGTTGGTGATTTCCACATACAACAGTACAAGTGGACTACACTAATCTACATGGAAACATTTTAAGCTGCAGTAAAAAGACAGTATTAATTCACAAGAAAGATTGGAACTACAGTAGTCCCTCGCTACTTTACGGTTCTTTTATTGCGTACTTGCTCTATCAGGTTTTTCAAAATAAGATTGGACATGACACACAACTGGCTGTCTGATGGATGAGCTGCACGATCGGCATGGCATTTTTATTCTAAATTATTATTTTTAAATTATTTAGCACCTGCTGCACATTTGTGCAGCCCAGAGCAGCAGAAAAAAGCTTCCTCCTGCACCCATGTGCAGCCCCTACTGCAGGATAAACTTCCTGCTGCAGCTGATCAGCTCTTCACAATGCAGAGCAGAGAAGTGGGCGTGGCCAAGAGCGCTTGCAGGTGGCAAAGAGCAGAGGAGGCAGGGAGCTGAAATAATGACTTCATGCGCTCTTTTGCAGCGTTTAGAGTTTAGAAACATTGTTTATATATAATAAAATATACTATCACTTACTATTTATACTACTATTCCTTCTTTGCAGTTTTTCCAATTATTGTGGGTCTTGAGGGTACAGATCCCCACAATAAACGAGCGACTACTGTAACTGAATTTACTTTTTAGAATGTGTTACAATATGCACAGAAAACAAAACAATACATCAACATATATTTCAAATTATTATACATTTTACTTAGATGTATTATTTGCATCAATAAATTTATGTTTTGTATCTTGTTTACCTGAGGAAATACATTATTTCATGACATTAGTATGTTTTGAAATATTAAAAAAAAAAAATGCTCACGGTGATGCACCCTAGACAAGACAACATTTTATGTCTGAAATTTTCGCATTTATAGAACCACATAAGTGCTTGAGCTGACATTTTCAGGCCTGATGTGACTAAAAGAAGTGAACACATTTGGTGAGAAGAATCTTTTTTTTTTTTTCTTTGACTATATTTTGTCTCCTCTTCGTAGGAGGTTATCATTTGCAAAAGTGTACCCTTGAAATGGGTTATTGCAGCCACGATGTTCCTGTTTCCTATGCTAACGGAAAATAGAGTGTTCTTGACCTCTTGCCTTAAAATTCTTTCACTGTCGCAATATGCCTCCCCTCAGCTGCTCTCTCTTTATGCTGTAGTTTGGAGGCTTTTGCCACAAGGATATACGATCTTCACTTCCTTTCTTTAGTATTTTTATTGCCTTTGCTTTGACTGAGGCTAACTTAGATGTAAGCCTTGTAAAATGTTCATCTTTGCACACAAATTCATCTCATCTGTTCTTATATGCACAGACTGAAACCTCAATGCATGATTGCCAATAAGAGCATTCCCTTAGTTACTGAATAATTCACAAACCAATTCTTCCAAACTCCCACTATGAGCCTCAGAGCAACAGGGGTGATTTTTTTGAAGTCCGTCTTCAAATGTTTGCTTTATAAGAAACTGCAAAATGCCTTTTTACAAGTGGATAAGATATATTTTTCTTTTTGTCTTGCGTGCATAAAACACTTACTGTGTTCTAAAATACTTATTAAATAGATCAACTTTTATGTTTAAAATCTAAATGTGCCCACCTGTATAAAATAGAAAAAAAAAAAAGTTGCCTTAACATAAATAATACCAATAACGGCAAATCAATTTTAACTCACCGTTTAATTTTAACTTTTAACTGCTATAGACTAGAATAGTCCTAAAATCTTTACATTTTTCATACCAGGTTTTGTTTTAAAGCAACTCTCAAAGGCTCAACTAGTTGAAAGTCAGACTTTTATACTAATCTAATTATTTCTTGTGAATAATTCCTTAAAATGCTCACAAAGAGAATAAGTGTCTTTGATACTAACAAAGATGTCTAAAATCAAATGCAGCAACTATGTCAGTGTATAGTATTGGCACGTGTGGCACAAAGAGAGGAATTAGAATGCACATAAATTTAAATTAATTTGAAGTGTCATAACGAAGACTATGAGAAAACAGTAACATAAAGTAGTAAAATAAATAAATAAATAAATAAATAAAAATCAGCCATTCCTTTCAAAGAAACAAATAAACTATGGTTGATATCTATTAAAAAATTATAGTGTTAACTTTGTTTTATACATTATATAACAGAAAACAAACAAACAAACATGTACTGGTATTTAAAAACTGAGAAGGGTAGAAAATTTGAATAAATAGATAAATAAATAAAATTGGTTAAAACATCACATCGCCGTGAGTAATGCAAATGCTTCATGTCAACATATTTTATAAATATATCACTATTAAATACCTGATTTCCCTTTGGTTTCAATGACAAAATCATGAATAATTCAACCAAGAAGTGGTGGATGTGGAGATAAAATAAAATAAATCTGCTAGAAGAGTGAAAATGATTAAATTTGGATGCATATTCAAAGCCCTTTTGTCACAAAGACATGCAACTAGCATCATTGGAAAGGTCAAGTTGGGTATTTGATAGATGCCCTCATTTCAGTGAACTCTTTGTGAGCAATTTAACCAAAGTCAGTGAATACGACTTTGAATACCAAAAAAAAAAAAAAAAAAAAAAGGAATGCCTGTCAACATGCATTCTGGGTAATTTGTTTAAAAGTGAGCAGTTTTAAAAACAGGTGCAAACACGTTTCGATTTAATGTGCATTTATTTATGCCATATTCAAAGGTGGGCTGGGACACTTTAGGATATTTGAATCTACATTTGTTTTACAGTGTAAAAACAAATATGGCCTGGGTCACAATAAAGTAGAAGCTACAGTATAGTATTTCACTCTTTCACTGACTAACTCTTTCAAATGGTTCAGTTAGCATTTGAACAAGAATAAGAGGTACACTGATGTTGGTAGTTTTCAAGATTAAAGTTTTTCTTGACTGAAATTGCAAAGGAAATACAAGTTAAACATAACATTTTTGGAGCAAGATATTCAAGTGTTAATGAGTCATACTGTGTATAAGAAGAGAGATTTATTTATTATTTTTGTCCAAGGTGGTGACTTATTCTGTGAACGAAGGGAGCAATTGTATCCACTACAAGGTGAAATGGTGGAGGTAGGGGGGCCTTGGCCACATAAGATTAATCTTTTGTTACAGCACCAGCCACAGCAATCATTTGAAGAACCCATACTTTTAAGCAATATAAAAATTAGAAGTCATTGTTTTCTAAAATTAGAAGACGATGTTGGTGACCATCTGGGAATTGAACCTGATAACCCAAATTTTGAAAGAAGCCACTCTGACGCCTCAATGCACCCACACATCAAATGGAAGTTGGTATTTAACTTATTTTCCAAGTACGTAATTGTGCTCGCAACATGCACAGACAGATGGAAGGAGGATAGTTCTAAAAATAAAGATACAGTAATCCCTCATTTATTGCAGTGGATCCATACTCTGAAGCCCCAAGATAAGTGATAAAATGTGAAGTAGGAGTTTTAAAAAATCCACGCCGATTGTGCGGCTCGTCCATCCATCAGTCATGGTGTGTGATGTCCAATCTTACTTTGAAAAACTGCAATAGAGCGAGTCTGCGGAAACTGAACCACAAAGAATTGAGGGACTACTGTATATGGAATCTGTAAAGGTAGCACCCGAATGTTACATAGCCAGCAACTACTTTTATGAACAAACAATAGCATTCTGAAAGTATGCAATAAAAATAAAAGAATGTTAGCATGTTTCTGGTGAGAAAAACAGATTTTTTTGTTTTTTTTTACAAACACTTTTAAAGAGAAAACTAAAAAAAAAAAAAAAAAGTGTTCTTGTGTAAGTGCGAAATCAACAAACCGATTTTGCAGGAACAATAAAAATGCAACCAACATTGCAATTGATAACTTCTGAATTGTGCATTCTGTTTCACCTGCCTCAATATTTCTGTTTGACTGTTGTAAGCATTGTTGAGTCCCAGAAATAGAAAGCATCATAAAAGCTTTACATCAATACAATCACATAAATATAAGTTGTTGTTTTTTTACAGGATGACATGAGTGCGCCCATTCAATGCACAACTTGTATACAATAAAACACAGTATAAATAAATAAATAAATAAATGAAAACCTGTGTGCATGAGTCATTGGAACACAAAAGAGTTAAAAGTCTCATTTAGTAAATTTGCACTAACACTGGGGTTTGTAGGTCCACAAATTATTTATTTTGTGTTCATTATTTTTTTTTTTTCACTCTGTAATGTGTAATTGAGCATACTCAAACATTTGAAGAGAACTTGGAGAGGAGGAGGTTTGCACTTGAAAGAAGAGTAATGAAAGTTAGCCGTAGTCAGACAGAGTACATGTGTGTGAATGAAAGGGAGGCAGGTGGAACAGTGATGCTACAAGGAGCAGGGATCACAAAGGTGCAGGACTTCAAGAACTTGGGGTCCACTGTCCAAGAAAATGGGGAATGTAGTAAAGAGGTAAAAAAAAAAAAAAACAAGAGAGGTCAGGAAGATTGGAGTGGATGGTGATTTTTTTTTTTTTTCATTCAACCTTTATTTACACAGGCACTCATTGAGCCACAAAGACTCATTTACAAGAGGGACCTATTCCAGACAGAACACATAAAGTACAGACAACAATGACAGTAAAAAAAAATGACAACAATAAACTACAATAAAAACATAGTTTAAACAAGAGTAGTGTATAAAACAATAAATCAGGGTGCCATAAAACAGGGTGAAATACTAAAAACAAGAACATATTTACTTTGATTTATCTATTGACATTATCAAATGTTTGAAAACCCTTAAAGGAATTAGGGTGGACAACAGTTCCTAATGCAAGTTGTTCCAGGATGTAGGAGCTGAGTAGGAAAAGGCCTTTTTGCGAAGCTCAGGCCACACTGAGGGAACGCTGCAAGTAATGATGGACTGACAGCGCATGCTGTAACGGCACTGATGATATGACAAGTAGGAGGAGATATAAGAAGGTAGCAGACCAAGGAGTGACTTATAAATGAAAATGAACCAGTGTGAGAGCCTATGCATAGAAGATGATGACCAACTGAACAATGAGTACAGAGTGCAGTGCTGGGTACGGTATTTGCAACCAGTTATGAATCTAAGCACGCCATGATAGACAGCATCCAGCATCTGCAAGGAGCTGGCAGGGGCATTCATGTAAATAATGTCACCATAGTCAATGGCTGGTGGGAAGGTAGCAAATACAAGGTGTTTACTGTCATTCAGAGCTCAGCAAGATTGGTTTCTGAAAAAGAAATGGATGAAACCACTCCTGAAAAGTTTCAGGAGTGATTTGCGACCAAAGAGTGGCAGCAAATTTAAAAGAAAAGTTTACAAGACAGTGATAAGACCAGCTATTATGTGTGGTCTGAAGACAGGAGAAAAACTGGAAGTGGCAGAAATGAAGATGTTGAAGTTCTCACTGGGAGTGACAAGGATGGATAAGATTAGAAATGAACATGATCGTCAGAGGTACAGAACAGGTCATAGAACTGGGACATAAAGTTAGAGAGGCCAGACTGAGGAAGTTTGGACATGTCCAGAGGAGGGACAGTGGGTATATTGGTAGAAGGATGTTAAAAATGCAGATGCCAGGAAAAAGACAAAGATGAAGACCAAAGAGAAGTTACAGTATATGGATGCAGTTAGAGATGACATGGGGGTAGTTGGAGTGAGGACAGAGGATGCAGAGGACAGAGTGAGAGGAGGATTATTGCTGTGGTGACCCCTGAATGAAGAAGAAGAAATGCAACTAAGCCATTTCTGAGGTCAGTTATTTCTAAGCAATTGTACAGGTCAGATTATTGACTCTATTAGTGATTTTGCAGAAACATTAGTGGCCCCGCAGGTGTCCTGTTTGTTCCTCAGATGAGAGCTAATGTGTAACAAAAACTGCTCTTTCTTTGCATATAAAGCAGCAATAACATTCAACCTCAACTGGTCATTGAGGACGCATGAGGGAGCACATTTTAAAAACCAGGCATGAATGCAGTTAGAGTTGTCCATCTGTGGTTGGATCAGCAAGCCACATGTTAGCAACAAGCCTGAAAAGCCCCACAGTGTCAGGTCGGATCAAAGGGTTAACTAAGAAGGCACTGATTGTCCCTTTCTGGGGAAAATAAAATAAAATAAAATGAAAATGAAAAACAAGGTGGCGGTTTGGACTGTCTTGTATTTAACTGGATGGGTTTGCCTTCTGAATTTCAAACTGACAATGAGAGAAGGTGGGTGTAAAATAATAGCAGTTCAAAAGTGTGGCTGTAGAAGAAGTAATAAAAGCAATAAAAGCCTAAAGGTTAGAATAAAACTTACGTATCCCCCTCAATTAAACCGTCCCTAAGCTCAGTTACAGTAATCAAAGACTTCTGTGATGAATTGCTTGAACAAAGGTACATCAAAGAAAAAAAACACATTTTGTAGATTATTTCCTGAACTGTATGACACACTAATAAATATGATCTGAGGTCAGTACAGTTTTTTTTTTCATATGTGATATGTATTCACAAGCACGTATCCTACAAAATAGGCCGACACTACTGAAGACCAGACAAAGATGACTACAACAGCATTTTCCCCTCAGCCTTGCAATTCTGCTCTGTTGCTTCTTTTCTGCCCTACATTGGTTTCTTGTCGGTGTGCTGAGTGTACAAAAGCACCAGAGAGGATTCTGCTAAAGTCAGCCTCACCTGCACTGGCCTCTCCATCATTACAGCTAACAACAGCAACTCCATCGGTAAAGCAACATGGAGGTCTATTGGGATAATATATGAGTGTGCTTTTTCCAAATTCACTGTGTATATATATATATATATATATATATATATAAGGATGTACTCAT
>JARVGQ010000672.1:16079886-16091627 GCA_031762355.1 Hypsolebias martinsi | reverse complement strand
AGTGTCCACAGAAGAGCTCAGACTGCCTCAAAAGAAATAATCACTGAATCTGGTGTATATGTGGAGCTGAGCTAGTAGGTGGTTGCTGTTTTTTTTTTTTTTAACTCTCTCTCTCTCTGATGCACATTTATTAATCAACATTTTTATAACTCAATAAACCTTGATCATTCTGACAGATCATCCCTGTGAGGTTGATGATGAAGGTGACACCTTCTCCCTCTGGCAGAGCTTTCCCCCTTCATTTAAAAGATGAACTCCTCCCTCACCACCTGCTATCACTTCCAAACAGCTCGTGCACCAGAGACTGAAAAGCAGGAAGATCACACGAAGGCAGTAAAGCAAAGACTCGTGGGACTGGTTACTTAAAGTCTAAACTGTTGTGATGCAGTTGTGTTTAAGATTTGTTGTTCTTGAACTTGGACAGTTTTGGTTTGGGAGGATTTAATGGATGACAGCAGTGTTCAACAATGATTAGCTGTGAGTTGGTTTCAATTTTAGAATTATCCGCAACAAAGTGGGCTTACTAAAAGGTCATTTTAACATCCAATGTCAAAGGTGCAATAGAAAAAAAAAGAAGAAACGAGTAAAAATAGATCATTTTTTTGCAGCAAAGTTCACATTTCTTAATCAGTGCGATCTCATCAGACATTAACTCTCTTCATTAGTCACATGAGTAACAGGGCAATCACAAAGAGTTTTGGCCAAGGACAGGGCTTTAGAAATAAAAGAGAAGTCCAAGTTTGAAACCAAACTAACTGGGATATTTTTTCATCCTTTTGCTTTTTAAATTTTGGGCAATACTTAGCTTTCTCATTAACGTTCATGAAAATAAATTCCAACAAAAACAAACAAAAAAGCATATTTTCATTCAGTCTTAATAAAGTGAAACAAATATTGTTTCTCTCATTTTTTTTTTGTTTTTTTTTTGGTGGAGGTGTGGGGGTGAGGTAGTGGGGTGACCTTTACTGCAGCTCTAACTTTATTCTAATAACAATGATTGTTATCTGACAGCACAGTGGCTCAGTTGGTGAAGCTGTCACCTCTCAGAGAGAAGGTCGCTGGATCAAATCCCAGCCGGGACCTTTCTGGGTGGAGTTTGCATGTTCTCTCCATGCATACATGGGTTTTCTCTGGGTACTCCGGTTTCCTCGCGCAGACCAAAAACATGCATGTTAGACTCATTAGTAACACTAAATTGTCTCTAGGTGTGAGTGGGAGAGTGAATGGTCTGTCTCCAACAAAATACAGGTTATTTTTACTACATTACATGATTAGTTTCTTGTGCACAACACTGTGGATTAAAAAAAAAGCATTAAATCACAGCTAAATAGTGTATTTTCGACACAACTACATCTTTGCTCACTCTTAGTACAAAGCCAAACTTTTGCTAAACCTATGTAAAACATGTCAAGTCACCATTACAGATCTCTGCATAGCTTAACATTACTCTGCATTCATTCCAGTGATCTAATTGATAAAGAAGTAAAAAGAATGCTCTAAAAAAACATACTTCTCCGCAGCTAAGGAAACATTGTTCATCAGATACAACAGCTACACTGAAAACTTGAATACAAGTGATTGTTTTAAACCATCTAAAACATGAATATGTAGCTCAAGAAACTGTACTAAGGTAGGGCTGCTTTATAGCATAGTTTTATTTTAATAAAAATGTTCTCGCAAAGCCCCTAGAGAGATTTCCTTGCATGCACAACAGTTTACTACCAACGCTCCCCTTTACACAGATATTTGTGACATTTGATCCAGTAATCAATGCATAAACATGTTATTTGTTCACTTCTTTTGAATAATTTTGATTTGTAGCAGGGTGTTTAGATTGTGCTGCTCTTATCTGACTGAGCAGGCTGTGAAACACTTCCCAGCTTTAATTTGCACAGACACCATGTAAGCTGTCAGAAATCTTAACCAAAGCAGAGGTGGTCTGTTTATTATGTATTTTGTATCAAGCAGAACAGTGTGCAAACACGCGCCTTCCTTTGCCTCTGTCCTCCGCTGCCTGTGGAGAGCTACTTGCACGCAAGCAGAACATTTTAAAGAAACTAATCATCACCTGGGCATGAGTTTCTCTCACCTGCCTCTGCAGCCGCCTGTCTCCTGGTGGCACAAGCTAAGTTTTCTACTAGGCTTCAAACAATGCACCTGCCCTGAAATAATACTGAGCAAAATGCACGAGGGACAGCAACCCTTTCTTTTGGAGAAATGTTCTATTATGCAGCACATAAAGATTGCAAAGATGCACTCATCTAAACCTGGCATGCAATATTTAAAAGATAATAAATTTAATTGCAAAGGCTGCTAAAGTAGATGTGACTCTACAGGGTGTATTTATCCTTTGTCTTACATTGATAAAGCCTGCAGCCATTGTTTTTATATTAATTTTTAATTAAATTCAAAACATCACCTGAAACAAACACAAAGGAGCACACTGAAACAGAGACATCTTGTGGACATGTGCCAAAACTGCAGTCCAGACAGCCAACCTAGTTTGTTGATCGTACAGCGAGGGACCTTCCTTGACCCTGAATGGAGCCGAGACATCACAGCATCTTGAGCAGGCTCCCTCTAGAGACTTGTTTTCTCCGGTGAGCGGCTGTTCTAGTTTGTATAAGTGAGGCTTTGACAGCAAAGCTGAACAAACAGAAGCAGGAAACAGAAGCTCCAGCGCAGGTGGAGAAGAGAAGAGACAGGCCTGCGCCCTGACTCCCTGCCACTCCGTATGAAAACTAGCAAACAGGAAGGATTGCTGAATGGCGCACTCAGTCCTGCCCAGGAATGACATGCGACACAACGCCGTCGACTAGTCCGCTTATATATAGTAACCTTTCATCTAAGAAAATAAATCCAAGTCCACAAACAAACCTGACAAAACACTGTGTTACTAGAGGTTTGTCTGATTTTTTGAGCCATCCCTGTTTTACAGACTGCATAGCTAGTTGGGCTTGTTACATCTCCATCATGCACTGTGTATCAAGTTGAAGAAGAAATGAGGAGGGGGGTGAAACTGATTCATTGGTGACACACCTCTGCAGAGGTGGAAAAAGTACTGAAAATCTGTACTCAAGTGCAAGTACTTTTACACTACTTAAATTGTACTCAATTACAAGTAAAAGTGTTGGTGTTATAAAAATAGGTAAGTAAAAGTATGAAGTACTCTTCTCAAAAACTACTCAGAGTATGAATTACTGTTTGCCCAACTGATGTTTTATTGTGTTAATAGAAGACATTCAGTTTGATTTACTGGCTACATTCAAAGCACATTTCTTAGACACTCAGAAGCTCTGTCTTATTTTAGTACCAGACAAGCCGATGGCAGTGACAATATCTAAGATCTCTGCATACTTAGCCAAACTAATAACCCACACATGCAAACAATTAAAAAAGCAATATCATAGAGGTAGCTGTAAAACCTCATATACCGCAATATGTTTTTTTGAGATTAGAAGCTGAAGTCTTGTAAACTGCTATCGCAGTAGATTAAACAGTTTGCATCTGGACATTGTCTCCTTTTTGCCCTTTGTACATGAAAAATTCCTCCAGGTAAAGCCCCGGGCGCTCGTCCTCACGTTTTTTTTCTCTCTTGACAGTGTTGTCCGCCGTCTCCATTTTGGCTTTTTATCAAAATCTTCGGTCCATAAATGACTCTCTACGCTACAGAGTTGTCCTTTGCTTATGGCATAGGTACAGGTAATTGGTGCGTTCGCGATATGAGAGCCTTATTAGCTACAAAGACTAGGCTACTCAGTTGAGACTTTTGATTTTAAAAGTAGTGAAGTAAATGGTCTAAACTGTACTTAAGTGTGAGTAAAATTACACACTTGAAATAAAAACTCATAAACGTACAAGTACCCAAAAAAAAAAAGAATTTAATTACAGTAACATATTTGTAATTCATTACTTCCACACCTGCAAAAAAGTGTGGAGGGGCTTGTGCACCCTGCTCCTCTTTCCACAGACATTGTTGCCACTCAACTTCATGATGTCAGATTATTGTCTGTGCAAACACACTATTATAGAGCTGAGTCACTTTGGGTTAGCTCAAACCAAGGGACTGATGGCAGTCTTTTTGGCACCAGTAAGGTGCAAGCAGATAAAAAAAAAGACTAACAGCACAGAGAGCATTTAATTGTAGTTGTCAGCCTACATAGCAGTGGAAATTTCAACTTTTCTCTTCCTCTTTTAAAAATAAGCTGCAGAAGAAAGTTAATGTAAACAAAATCAGTAAAACTATGGTAGTATTACCAGACTTACTGATCATCTGTATTTTCTTGAGCTATTTCACTCACTCGCTGAACTGTTCAAATGTCCCTTTTTCGTCAAAAGTGGAAGATATTTCTCATTTTAAGGACATCTTTTCTTATTTGACTATGTTGATTGGTCTCACAATAGCATGAAGCTCATCAGTGGCCATCACTGACTGGACGGCCGTGCAGTCAGGCTTTTTGGAAACACAAAGGATTTTGTTCCCCCCCTCTCCTTCCCCTATGGGCTATTACGTCTGATTGTGGCCACAAGGTCAGCCTGCAGACCTTCCTAAAGGACGAGGCCCTGCCCTGCAACCGCTCACCGGCTTCACTGCATATCCTGAGCTGGCTGCTACAACTGCCTGCGTATCGTTGTTTGAAAGCAATAAAATAGAAATACAAACTGTAGCCAATAGTAACACCTTTTTGACCAAACACTAAACCAGCAAGTAAATCCTGGAGGCATAGCAGGTAATTAATTAATAAAAAATATTTTGTTGTTGTTAGTTACCGTACTTGATAGTTTGCAGTTTATTGTTCAAGATTTAATAACACAATGATTCTCTGCGCAAGTAGGGCTTGTTGAAAATGAAAACCCAAGGTCGTTTAGAAAAATAAAACCAACAGTTTGGAGATTAATCTGAACTCACTTTGTGGTGCCTGCATCACCTCCAGATTCCTCCTCACTTGTCCCCCATCTCCACATTTCTGAGGAAGAAATCAAAACAGTTTAGCAATGCCGCCCAAGGGGCAAAAAACATAAAGATACAAAATACCTTTTTTGTCTCTATGAGCATGATGACTAAACTAAAGTTCCATAACAAGCATTTAATTTAGATTAATGAAATATTCATTAAAACTAGTCAGAAGTATGCAAGAAGACAACAAGGTTTATTTTGTCAAGAACTCAAATGTAAACTGGTAATAACTTGAAAACCTGATTTATGAAAGTAAAATTCCATCATTTATTATCCAGCAAAGTTCAGTCAGGTCATCTGGACGGTTTCTTTCATTTTGTTGAGCTATTTCGGCCTTCATCCAAAGGACTTCATCAATCTGCGGAGCCACAAACAAACTGAGTCCCATAAGCAGCACACCCACATAGTGTACCAACAAATTTGCTGGTGTTAAGATGTTTCTGAGGCCCACCCTTTCCCCCTTTGACTCCTCTGAGGTAGCCATAGCCAAAGTGGTTCAAAACATCAAAGTTCATGCTCAGTATCCCAGATACAAAATCCAACAGTGTTCAGATAGGTCATCTGGACGGTTTCTTTTTTTTTTTTTTTAGACATTTCGTCCTTCATCCAAAGGACTTCATCAGGACTACTACCTCAAATTGATGTACTACCTCAAATTGATGAAGTCCTATGGATGAAGGATGAAACGTTTCAATGGAAAGAAAAAAAAGCTGACCAGGTGACCTGACTGAATTTTGGATTTTTTTTAACCTGGATTATTGAGCATGAACTTTGGTGTTTTGAACCACTTTGGCTACGGCTGCCTCAGAGGAGTCGACGAGGGAGAGGGTGGGCCCCAGAAACCATTTTATCACCAGCAAACTGTTGGTCCACTATATGAGTGTGTTGCTTGTGGGGCTCCGTCTGTGTGTAACTCCTCGGCCTGATGAAGTCTTTGGGTGAAGGACAAAACATCAACAAAAAGAAATAAACCATCCAGATAACCTGACTGAACTTTATTGGATTTTCTACTTAGATTGTTGAGCATGAACTTTGGCATAACTTATTATGTTAATAAATGATCTGGAGCTTTCCAAGTTTTGCATTGCCATTTGAAATTTGAAGTTAAAACACTCAGTGTGGTTGGCACCACAAGTAAAAACAGAACCTCTTTAGGCTACAAAACAAAACAAGCCATTAAAAGAAAAATGGCAGGAACATTAGGTGAGGTCAAATTGGTAGCCTGGTGCAATGTTAGAAAAGATAAAGGTGTGCTCAGCAGAATAAAAGGCTTGGATGGAGGGCAACAAGAGTGGTTTCTGGAATCCTTTTTGTGGTAAAGACAAACTCATTAACACCATGAGGCACATGATAAACACAGTCTCATTAGACTAGTCTATTTATAAGGGACTTTCCCAGAAGAAATAAAGAGCAGTCATTTGAAGATGCAAGGGAATAAAATGCCTCAAGAACAGAAAAAATTAAAATAATTAGAATTTTATTGAAAAAGCAAACTTTACTTAAGATCAGCTTGTTTATAACGGGGGAAGAAAAAAAAACATGGAAAGCTCAAAGTCTGAAATATACAGCACTGTCTTAAAAAACCCAGTGAATTGTTGTGATACATGGCACTGACTAACTTAGTATTTATTTATTCATGATATGACAAAAGGGAAAGGCCTTTTGGAGTGTGAAGGGCTCAAATGTCTGCTCAGATTGAGACAAAAGCAGTAAAGTTGAATGGACAGCGCTCTACAGTGTAAATGGACAATGACCTAAAATAAACTGTGGAACCACTGCAGAAATGTTTGAAGGAGCAAAAAGAGGAAGATTCTTCACTGGCCAAATCAATATGCAGATCAGGCTGCATTTCACTTGCTAAGTAAATACAGTATTAAATTAAAAGAAAAAAGGTCCATGAACACACAACTGAGGTAAAGTCCCGGCAAAGCTTAACAAAGAAGGGGTGACTTTGTAGTGAGCTCCATAGGTCCCAGACTTCAGGCTGGGACTGCCTGTGAAGGATTCCTCAAGCAGTATAAAAAAAAAAAAATCAACATTTTATTCATTGGTATGGTAATTGGTCCAATCATATTTGAGACCCAGAATAAAAGGATTGTTCTGTGTATTACGGCTATAATTTCCAACCCCTTTTTTTTTTTTCCAATTTAAATGTAAATGTCCCTAAATTAAAATGGAGAGTCAGCACTTTTGAATAACATATTCATTTTGTATTTGTATATTTGTTAGGACATTGTAAACACAGCAGCTAAAATGACCAAAAAAAAAAAAAAAAAAACCCACTGTTTAAATGTTTCCATACTTTAATACTGTATAGTGTGACTTTAATCAAAATATAATTTTATTTCTGGTGCATAATGAAAAAAAAATCCTTAATTAATTCCTACCTTGTCGTGGCAAAGTTGGACCGAGCACTCTATGTCCCACTTGGTGGACGCCAGCTCCTGGAGCTGATCTAAGGAGAAGCTGAGTCGGGTGCTGTTGTAACAAGATTCCCTGAAGCATGGCTCTGGGCTGGAGGACAGTTCTTTCACCACAGAGCACGGGCCCTTAGAGCGCACTAAGCAGCTAATGACTTTGATTGTCAATACAATGTTCCCTAAAGTACTCCCAGAAATCTAAAAGAAAGAAAGAAGTGGCACAAATGTCATCTTAAAGGAAAAAGCATAGCCTTCAGTCAAATTACCATCAACTGATCTGGGTTATCTATTTATTATGTTAAAAGAAAAAAAAAAAGTGAGAGCTAAATCTTTTGGTGCAAAGTGGTCAAAATGACATTAAACAAATTTTATTTTTCCTTGGACCAAAGCTGTTATTAATCATTCTGCTTCTGTTAATCTTCATTTAGTCTGAATGAAAAGAAGCAGTTTTGACTTTACTTACATAAACAAGTTACCAACCATAGCAGTGATTCTGCATCTCAGGTTCTTAGAGATCTCCTGATAAAATACTTGTATGTAGGAATGAACTCATTTTATGCTACAGAAACGATGAGCTATAAATAAAAACACCAATCATCATTAACAATCCCCAAGAACTCATGGGGGCCCCAACTCTCTCTGTCAGAACAAATCTAATGTTCTCGTTTTGGAACTGTTCTGCAGTTTATTTTAATAACTTGCTCATATCTATAAGTTATACTTGTGCAACAAATTACCCCTCTCTATAATTCTGTGTCACTAAGAATAGTACAGCACTGTGCAAATGTACACAATTCTATAATAAATAGATGGTAAGATGGTAAAGTTTTTACATTATGTACAAAGTTCTGCATAGATTCTTACCTCTGCATAGATTCTCTTATCACTTGGCACTTTGGTGTCTGGGTTCAAGGGTAAACGGTAGTCTGGGGAAGTGTACAACTGCATGATCAGAGGCATCTGATGAGGGGGATTAGTTGTCATGGGATTGTTTGGTTGTCGTATTGTTTCTGTAAGTGTGGGAGAAGTCCCTAAAATGCAATAAGGAAATTAAAGGTTATTATTACTTACTATTAATAATAATACCAATAATAATAATAATAACATGATGATGATAAGTTTGCAAATATCCCAATACATGTTTCAACTTTGTGCACCATTTGTTTAAACAATAATTGTAGGGATCCAGCCACTGGGGAGCACAAGCCAGTATATATCTTGTGCCTAACCAAGCCCGGATAAATAGGTAAGGGTTGTGTCAGGAAGGACAACCGATGTACACTTCTGCCAAAACTAATAAGCAAATTCATCAAATAGACAAGATACTGCATCGAACAAGGTCCTGATTAGCAACGACCACCACCAGTGATGTTGACAAACTGGGTGCTGGTGGAAATTGTGCTACTCTACTTGTACAAGGAGGGAAACGTACCAGGAAACAGAGGGAGAGGAGGAAAGTCAAGAATGTAGGCCTGAGGGAGGTAACTTTAAATGTGGGGACAATGACAAGCAAATGTACAGAGATGACTAAGATTATGCACAGAAGGAAGGTAAATGTTTTAAGATCAAATGGAAGGGAAGCAAGGCTTGCAGCATTGGGGCAGGGTTTAAACTTTTTTACCATGGTGTGATTAGAAAGAGAAATGGCGTAGGGGTGGTCCTGAAGGAGGATTTAGCAAATTTTGTAGTAGAGGGGGAAAGAGTGTCAGATAGGGTGATGATGTGTCTGAACATAGAAATACAAGATCTAATGCTAAATGTTGTCAGTGGTCATGCTCAACAGATTGGATGTGATGTGAAGGAGAAAGATAAATTTTTGAAGGATCTGGATGAAGTGATAGAGAATATTCCCAGGGAGGAGAGTGGTGATCGGAGTAGACCTGAATGGGCATATTGATGAAGAAAACAGAGAGGGTGAGGAGGAAGTGATGGGTATGTTAGTTGTCAAGGAAAGAACCCAGGAAGGACAGATGGTGGTGGATTTTGCCAAGAGAACGAAATGGCTATTGTCAACACTTGTTTCCAAAAGAGGGAGGAACATAGAGTGTTCTATAGTGTGTATAGTCTTATAGTGTGAATCTATAAAAGTGGAGGCAGGAGTACACAGGTAGACCACGTTCTGTGTAGAAGAGGAAACCTGAGGGAGATTGGGGACGTTAAGATTGTGGCAGAGGAGAGTGTGGCCAGACAGTATCGGATGGTTGTGTGTAGAATGAATGTTGTTGTGAAGAAGAAAAAAAAGAGGAAATCAGAGAAGAAGACAAAATGGTGGAAGCTGAGAAAAGAAAAATGTTGTGAGAAATTCAGAGAGGAGCTGTTAAAGGCTCTGGGTGGTAAGAAAAACCTTCCAGATGACTGAGCTACCACAGCAACAGTAATTAGAAAGACAGGTAGGAAGGTACGTGGTGTGTCATCTGGACAAAGAAAAGATGACATGGCAACCTGGTGGTGGAATGGTGAAGTGCAGGAAGATATTTAAAAAAAAGAGGTTAGCCAAGAAGAAATATGACAGTGAGCGAACTGAAGAGAGTATACATGAATATAAGGAGATGCAACAATGTGCAAAGAAGAGGGAGGAAACTAAGGAATAGCAGAAGGCATATGATAGTTGGATGGGAGGCTGGACATTAAAGAGGGCGAGAAGGACTTGCACCAAATGACGAGACAGAGGAATCAGGCTGGAAAAGACAAGCAACAGGTTAGGCTTGTTAAAGATATGAATGGTAATGTTCTATCAAGTAAGGAGACTGTGATGGGAAGATGGAAGTGGTACTTTGAAGCGCTATTGAATGAAGAGAAAGAAAGAGAAAGGAGTGGGGGTCATAGAAACTGTGGACCAGGAAGTGGGAAATTAGTAAGGGTAAAGTCCAGAAAGCTCTAAAAAGAATGAAGAAGGGGAAGGCAGTAGGACCTGATGACATACCGGTGGAGGTTTGGAAATGTCTTGGAGAGATGGCAGTGAGGTTTTTGACTCAAATATCCAATGGCATATTTGAGGGTGAGAACATGCCTGAAGAACAGAGAAGATGTGTGTTGGTGCCCATTTTTAAGAACAAGGGTGATGTACAGAGATGTAGCAACGTCACTAGAATTAAGTTGATGAGTCACACATAAGATCTGGGAGAGAGTTGTGGAAACTAGAGTTAGATGAGAACTGACTGTCTGTGAGCAACAGTATGGTTTCATGCCAAGAAAGAGCACCAGAGATGCCATCTTTACTTTGAGGATGTTGATAGAGAAGTACAGAGAGGGTCAGAAAGAACTCTGTGTCTTTGTGGATTTAGAAAAAGCATATGACAGAGTGTTGAGGAAAGACGAGTGGTATTGCATGAGGAAACATGTAGTTGAAGAGAAGTATGTTAGATAGTACAGGACATTAGGGGTGTAACGTACATGAGGGTGTACTGAACTGTTTCGGTACGGCAGGTTCGGTTCGGTCCACCTGCGTACCGTTTCTGTCATTTTTTTCACTTATTAAATTTTATTAACGGGAGACCATGCGCCGCGGAACTAAAATTCCTAGGCGTGTTTCATGACGGCGCTATTATCTTGCAGCAAACGTAGGATTTAGCAGCCTAGCATCTCATTGTGGTCTCCTGTTTGGGAACGTTATGGCTTTCTTGGTAAAAGACGAGCGCAAATCCAAAGCTGTGTGTGGACGTTGTTTCACAGAGAGTGGGACCTGTCCCACCTGGGGGAGCAGGTCCAAGAAGAGGCTGTTGTGAGTAATGAGGACAAATACAGCCACACTGCTGCTACTGTTGTTGAGATGATTTTATCCACTGCTGGAGATCTTCACTACAACTAGATCTGCGCTTTTTTCAGAAAATGTGGACAAGTTGGTCTTTTTATTTTTGGCCCAAAACTTAGAACTTTATTAGTTAGATTGTAAACAGTCCGCTGCTGCTTATTGTTCTGGTTCTGATTGTTATTGTATTTATTAAGATTTTTATTATTGTATTATTGTTTATTTATTGTAAAGAGTGCTGTTTATTTAATATATCATCCAAATGGGTCGCCTTTATTTATTTTTATACAAACCTATAGTTTACTTGGCATATTTTCAAAATAAACATTTTGTAAGTTTTTAGTTTTTTTTTTTTTTTTTGGTACCGAAAATGAACCGAACCGAAATGTGATTTTAGCGTATCGTTACACCCCTACAGGACATGTATGAGGACAACAGAACGGTGGTGAGATGTGCTGTAGGAGTGACAGATAGCTTCAAGGTGGAGGTGGGAGTGCATCAAGGACACATTCCCAAGGAACTGAAGTGGCAGAAATTATGATGTTGAGGTTCTTCTTAGGAGTGACAAGGATGGATAAGATCAGGAATGAGATCATCAGAGGTACAGCACATGTTG
>JARVGQ010000672.1:16061086-16074777 GCA_031762355.1 Hypsolebias martinsi | reverse complement strand
AACAGTTGAACAAAAGTTGTAAGTTTTAAGGAGAGAACCGACAAGAAAAAAAGCCAACAACTTAAGAGAGCACACTGATAAAGAAATGAGTAATGTGAGCTGACCGACAACGTGTGGCAGTGAAAAATGTGGTGTGGCTGAGCAATAACCGCTCATAGATTAAAATTTTTCTGAAGTGTTTTTCAATGTCATTTCCCAAAGGAGTAGTTTGAAAATCAGAATGACCCCATACCCTATCAGTGCGTCGAGAGTTCGGGATTGTAGCTGAAAAACAAAGTCTCAACAAAAAGCCAAATTTCCCAGAACCATCAGTTTTTAGAGGCTTGAATGGCACGACAGAAAATAAACCCCTGTCATTCCTGGTGTCTGTTCAATGTTTTTTGCTATCTGGCTGATAAAGCAGGAAATGGCGAGTGTTTGTGTGCATTTGAAGCTTCATGTGTGGGAACAGAGTTTTAGAGCTTGTTCCAGCACACATCTTAGTTTACGTTATCACAGATATAAATGTTTAAAAGTAAATAAATAAATAAATAAGTCTCATTCAGCAGTTTTTCCTCTTGTCTCCAGTCTGTGCTCTTTATCTGCAGCAGTTTGACACACTATTAGAGGAAAAAGCACAGTAATCTCCTATTGGGGCATTTATAACAAGTCGTTTTCTTTTGGCTGGTGTCAAACCATTATAGTTGAGTTTACCATCTCTGCACATCACGTGTCTGCAATCTGTCCTTAATTCTAATGAGACTCTGCACATTCAACAGAGCATTAGCAGTCCATCTGTCTTGTTGTAGTCTTTGGACTGGGAAAACACAGGTTTGACCAACAACGAAGAAATACTCGACAATCCTTCATTCTGCTCCTCTCAGAGCTGTGGCAACACAAGGGAAATAAATCAACCATCTTCTTTTTCAGGCATTGCATAACTGTTCTTCTGTGAGGAATATAAAACTGCTTTGTTGGGGCTGGTGTTGTTTTGTTTCCAATATGTGTGACAAATGATGAACTCAGCTGCTGGGATAGTATTTATGTGTATTAAAAATACAGGCAAGTTAATCTTCTGGTCTTGTTTGGACCTGAACTGACAATATAATGGACTCCCCTGTCACTGGGAGATGGTGCCTAAACCTCCAGCAGTTTTTAGGCAAGAGGCTAAACATGCGTTGCCAGTTCATCCCAGGATGACAAAAAATATTGTCACAATCACCAATTACCACAACATGCAGGTTTTTCTGGACTGTGCAAAAACTAGTAAACTTTGTAAAGAATGGCCCCAGCCAAGACGTGAACTCAGATTGTTTGAGCTCTCATTATAATCCTCGTTTAAAACATGTTAGTAATTTTGACACTTTTAATAATGTCAGGGTTGCATATGTCTTCTACTGTATTTGTCAGAAGCAGAAAGTTTGAAAACCACTGTTAGCTTTTTTTTTAAATTGGTGTCTTCATATATTGCTGTGGTCAGTGTGAAATGTGTTAAACTAGAAGTCTTAAATAATAAAATATGTCAGTGGCTTTCAGCATTATAAAGCACTAAAGATCAAAGCAGCAGGAGCAACAGAAGTATTCAAAGGAAATTTTAAAAAAGCCATATTAATGAGCATTGTGCTTTTTTTAAGGTCAGGAAGGAAATTAATAAACTTTATGATGCTTTGAAAATGTGCATTTTTTTTCTGTGATGCAAAACACTGAATCTGAAGAACCTTGTTATATAAAGGTTATATCAAGACAGCAAAGGGAATGAGGAGTGGGCGGGTTTGCATTAATGCATATGTCTGTTGTGGGAGGTTGGCTGAGTTGGTAATTATTTATAGGTTGCCTTTTAAAGTGGTCCATTTTGTGATTTAATATGAATTATATTAACTTTATCATCTGGTACTAGTTTGCATGTTGGACTGTATTTTTTACCATTTTTTTGTCTGTATAAAGATTATTTTTGACATTGCCTCTTATGCCTAAATGTACATGCTTATAATGTTAATGGGGTATTTTCCCCCTTTTTTACTTTCTTTCTTTGCTTCTTTCTCTCTTTTAATTAGCATACTGTTTGAAACAACACTGACTATATTTCTAAACTCTATAAGCTGCATTTTCACATCCAAAATCAGTTTTACTAGCTTCTACAGTGGGCCTTATGACGTGTATGGACGCAGATAGGATTGCGTAAATATGAGTAGAATGAAATTCTGCCACAAGCTCAGAACAGTTTAGCTGTGTTTGTCACACTGAATGACATATTACATTACCACAAAAGTGTGAAATGCTGTTTGGTCAATTCTGCATGAGTGGATTTTATATACAATTCTGTCTGCTTACAAATGTGAATGATGTGCAAAAGATAGCCTGCCCAAGCTGCACAATAACTTCTTGGAGATGGGTTTTAAGACAAAGGCAGCACCAAATGTTTACTTTTTGATACAAACTTGCAGTTTACTAAAGTAGTTTCTCTCGCTGGATGATTTTAATTGTATTACACTGACTAAAAAGCCTAAAATGGAGTATTGTTTTCTATTACCGTATTTTTCAGACTACAAGGCACAATATCAATAAACGGGTCTGTTTTCATACATGAGGTGCACCAGATTAAAAGGTGCATTAAGCAAAACTAAACAGTCAGATGAGTCAAACTTTATTCAAATTATTCACAGTAACTATCAACATTGTTCAGTTGTACCACATAAAATCGGCTCGAGGTCAGTAAGCACAAAGAGAATTAATATATAAGGCGCACCAGATTATAAGGCTCACTGTTGATTTTTGAGAAAATTAAAGGATTTTAAGTGCACCTTATAGTCTGAAAAGTACAGTACTTCATTGGAAAAATGTATTTTTATTTTCTCCTAATCAAGTAAAGGGTTCGCTTGTTCACATTTGCCCGTTTAGCATCTCGTTTTTTTTGTCTCACATTGACATGCTTACCGTCATGCTCCACACCAGATTAACGATGTGGACCTCTGCCTTGTCGTCTCTGACAAAATTGGTCCAGCAGCCAGTTAGCATCTCACTCACGTAGCTCGAATGGCTGTCCTTTACCTCCGCCGGTTCACATGTCTGACTTGAGGCTGCAAGAAATCAGATGTAAATTGTTATGCACCATCAGCAGCTAATAAAATCTAGATGAATATTGTTGCCACCAACATAAATACAGAACCGCCTGTGTTCGCTAGTCAAATGGATCAAATGTGTTAAATGCAAAGGGATAAATGTTTTCAGTCAATTATCAGCAATCTTGTCACATTTGACATATCAAATGAATGAATACGTCCATGTATGAAAGGCAAAAAGCCATGGTTTAACAGATGGATAAACCCTGCAGTGTCCCGGATCCCTTGTCTGCAAAGGGACAAATTTGTTATTAATCATCCTGAAAGCTTTTTCCCTGGTTTCAGAGTGTGGATGTTAAATGTGTGGGTAGGACTACATTGTTTAAAAACAGATCAGCCGCTCCACGTTTATCAGCCATGTCAGGACTCCGGGCTGCACTCATCCATCAGGTCCGCTCACTCAGCTCTAGGCAATAAGGCTGCTGTTTAACCTGGGGATCCATGTCCCAGGAGGCTGAATTAATCGGGCCGAGGCTGAGCGGTCATGGGTGAGGTTGGATATAAATGCCTGGTGTTTGACCTGGGCAATATGTGTGCGTGTGTGTTCTATTGTTTTAAATTAGATGGAATAGGCAAGTGCGCGCTAACCTGTCTGAGGCTGCCAGGGACAAAATATTATCCAGTAAAGTTTCTTTTTTATTTAAAAGCATTTTGGGAAGGGTAAAGTGAGAAAGGCCAGGTATTTTTCCAGCTCAGTAAGAAATAACTGGTGCAAGTCAGAGAAAATAGGGCATTAAAGTAAAGGAGATTTTGGACTACTTGAAGTGGGATTCTGTGGAGTTGGTATCAGCTGTCAACATCTTCCCTGCAGTGAACAAAATCTCAATTTGAAAAATCAGAAAGAAATTCTCTAATACGTGTCAGTCAAACAGCTAGACACTACAAAGAGAGTTTCTACCATTTAAATAAAACTTCACTTTCAAAAATGTCAAGGAGTTTATTCAAATATATTTTTTAAAATGTGCCCTTACTTTGGGATTAGACAGATATTCATGAAGAAGCTTGAGGTTTTTTTAATACCAAAGACGGTGTTTGTCTGTATTTTATAATTAATAATAAAACATGCAACAAAACAATGCTTGTTAAATGTGCTCATCCAGAATAATTACCTTAACAACAGACTTATATTAAATAAACATTTTGTCCAAATGAAAATTAGCCCCAAGGAAATAAAAAAGTGAAGTAGAAGTGTTAAAAACGGGGTTAATCAAATAAGGTTAGTTGGGTTTAAAAGAGACATTCATGTAAGATTATGTTGAACAAAAGTATGTTTTACTTGTTGTATGTAGTTTAAACTAAGTGCTTAACTAAATGACAATCAGTCATATGGTGGTTAAAAACAGGTAAGATACTGACTGCTTATAACACCTCTGCATACTCATATTACAAATCATTGAAGCTATGCTTTTAAGGGAGTTGACTTGTCCTTATCAGATCATTAGGATTAGATTTATGCTTTCAATCTGAACTGTCACACCTAAAAATATCAACAATATTACTTTTAAAGCAGGCCTCAATCACTTTAAAACCACTGGTGTTGTAGTCGACGACCATCACAGAAACAACTAATTTAATAAGCAGCTTGGCACACAGCTTCCCCGACTATTATGATGCATTTGGACTGTTCACCCAGATGGTCGCCATCAATCAGAATGAAATGATGTGTTGAAAAGCAAAAAAAAAAAAAAAGTGGTTAATGTTAGTGTCAAAAGACTGGAATGCTAATCGAATGCCTCCTGTTTTTAAAAAAATTCATAAATAAAAACCTTGGTTGAGGCAACATAACAATCAGAATGAAGAGGATGGATGCAGATTGAAATTCTATTGGATAGAAAGCAATAACTGCAATATGTATATTACAGTTATTCATAAGAGAAGATGGAACCCGTTACATACAAAGCTATTCTACCATATTTCCTTGTTTAATATGTTACTCGTTCTTTGACTTTTACTTTGTTTTATGTTTTCATGACATCAATGACTCGTAATAAAACTACTGAACAGTTAGACCTTATGTATTGTGTTCATTTTTATTGTAATAACCAAATGTTTAGCATTCTAATAGTGACAGTTTAGTTACTATTCCCTTTTCTTACATGTTGACCTTTTTTGTGTTGTTCAAACTATCACAAACTAAATCCTGAAGAGGTGGGCCTCTTTTTGGAAACTGTACTTTCTTACTTTGAACTTCAGTTTTCTTGTAAATCAAGATGGAGAAACGTCCTTTCTCCTTCGCTGTCTTCCCTTCCCTTCTCGCCACAGGGGTCAAGGTTGACTTCCTGTTATTCTGGCCCTCAGTGTTAATGTCTGTTGCTCAATATCCACATCCATTAAGTTATTTCTTTCTTGTTCTGCTGTGACGGAGTCAACGGCCCATGCCTGTCACCCGAGGTCTTCGTATAAATCACACGGACTGAGCAACAACTTGCATGTGTGTGCGTGTGCATGTCTGTGTAAGTAGACGTCTGTGTCACCAGTCTCCTGTTTTTACGAGTCACCGTCGGATATAAAGAACATTCATTTTGCTCCCTTGACCCCGGAAATGCCAATGGCTTTGCTAAGCGGTTTGCTGGTAAATGAGGTATAGAAGAGCCATTCCATCCCGCTGTCCTCTTTATCTACTTATATCAGTCCCCTTCATTTCCCATTCTATGAGAAGAAGTGTTTATGGATGCCAGTGATTTCCATTTAGATGTTGCGTGTTGGGGGTAAATGTGAATTTAAAAAAAAAAAACATAAGGGGAAAAAAAATCAGCTCAATTCATGGAAAAAGATTTTATCCTAAGAGTCCTTGGGAAAACCAAAGGTTATATCCTAAGAATCCTTAGGAAAACTTCCCATTCGTTAGCTATGAGCATAATATTTACTAGAAACAACGTAAAAAAAAAAAAAAAAAAAAAAACTCCAAATCTGAGGCCATGGTCCTCAACCCAAAAAGGGTTGATTGCTCTCTTCAGGTCGAGGGTGAGGTTCTGCCTCAAGTGGAGGAGTTCAAGTATCTTGGGGTTTTGTTCACAATTGAGGGAAGAATGGAGCGTGAGATTGACAGACGAATTGGTGCAGCCTCTGCAGTATTGCAGACTCTGTACCGGTCCGTTATGGTGAAGAGGGAGCTGAGCTGTAAGACAAAGGTCTTTGTGTACCGGTCGGTCTACGCTCCTACCCTCACCTATGGTCACAAGTTCTGGGTAGTGACCAATAGAATGAGATCATGGATACAGGTGGTTGAAATGAGTTTCCTCCACAGGGTAGCTGGACTCTCCCTTAAAGACAGGGTGAGAATTTTAGTTATCTCGGAGAGACTCAGAGTAGAACCACTGCTCTTCCACATCGAGGGGAGCCATTTGAGGTGGTTCGGACATCTGGTATCTGGTAAGGATGCCCCCATGGCATCTCCCTAGGGAGGTGCTTCAGGCATGTCCGACTGGGAGGAGTCCGCGGGGAAGACCCAGGACACACTGGAGAGACCATTTCTTGGTTGGACTGGGAACGCCTTGGAGTCCTCCCAGAAGAGCTGGAAGAGGTGCTAGTGGAAAGAGATGTCTGGGCCTCCCTGCTCAAGCTGCTGCCTCTGTCACCTCACTTCGGAATAAGTGGAAAATAATGGATGGATGGAAACTAAATATATAATTATTTTGAGGAAAATAGGAAGCAAGTACTGTATGCAGACATAATTGATGATAATCAATTTGTTGAAAAAGCAGCAGCAACTAGTCAAACGCACTACTCGGATTTATACAGTGAATATTGCAGTGCACTTGATGTATACGTTTGGGACATTATGAAAGCATAATAAAAATTGTAACTGATCTCTGTAAATGTTTAATATCATAGCTACATTGTTTTGTTTTTGTTTAGTTGTGCATGTGATCGCAAAGGCTGTTAGCCTGATTTACTTCAAGGAGTTGTTTCGCATCTTCACACATTATCAGTCTGATAAATAGACAAGTGTTTTTAGAGGTAGACTCCATTAGTAACCAAACAAATTAAAATCCAGTCTTAACATCAGTTTCGAAAATTCAAGATATCCTATCATTGTTATGATAAAGTAAACCTTTTTCACCATCAATTGACTAATTAGATTTACAAAACCATAATTAGAACATCGTCTATTAGAGGGTGTACGTTCATTTTTATTGTTTTTTATATTTAAATACATTGTCTGCTCTCTGGTGAAGAGGCAAAGCACCGGGTTTGCAATACATTTGGTGTTCAGTCCCCGGAAGAGAAACAACTGTTACTGGGTGGCACAGTTGGGAGAACTACTGCCTCTCAGCAAGCAGGTCATCGGTTCAAATCCCGGCCTGGGGGGTGCTTTCTGAGTGGTTTGCATGTTCTCTCCCTTCATGTGTGGGTTTTCTCCGGGTACTCCAGTTTCCTCCCACAGTCCAAAAACATGAATGTTAGGCTGATTGGTAACTCTAAATTGTCCCTAGGTGAGAGTGAGAGAGTGAATGTCTGTTTGTCTCCATCTCTGTGATGGACGTGTGATCTGTCCAGGGTGTCCCTTGCCTCTTGGACAGTGATGGCTGGATATGGGCACCAGTGACCCCTGTGACCCAAAAAGGAAGAAGCGGGTAAAAGATAATGGCTGGATGGATAATTATTTCAGAATGCCAACCTGTTTAGTGATGTTAAATGACATAAGGGACATAATAATTTCTAAGAGTGCACTGTAGCTGAACAGAAGCCATTGTCTGTGCATGGGCTTAAAATTAGGTTCATTTATAACTAAACACTATGTTTTGATTTTTTTTTTTTTTTTTTTTTGTCTTTCAGCTGCTCCCTTCTTCAGGGATCGCGGTAGCAAACTTAACTCACACATGGACTTGGCAATTGTTTTTATGCCGGATGCTCTTCCTGACACAACCATGGACCACTGAGCTACCACAGCCCTCCAGGTGGAGCAGAGAGCTGCCATGTAGGGTGATCAGAGGAGCAGGTGTGTGTGTGTGGGTGGGGGTAAGGGCCTTGCTCAAGAGCCCAGAGTGAACTCGCTTTCATATAAAAGTGTCAGTTTTATAACATTGCATACAATAATAGCAGGAGCTCATACAGTGCTAAATATTAAAAAAAATACTATGACTCCAACCTTAGAGTTATGAATGCAAAGAAAAATACAACAACGATAAAGGTGCTGTATAATGTGGCAACATTTTGCTATGAATACTTTAGGGAAAATTGAAGTTAATGGCTGTAGAGTGGAGTTAGTCAAGATACAGTGTTGCTTTTCACACACTTTACTTTAACAACCTTCAATCAACAACTTGAAAGTAGCACATTTATCACTACACAGGATCTACAAAAATGATAAATGTTGCTTTACCACAGTTAAACACTCAGAAGCCTAATGTTAGAAATGTTGCCGTTTGTTGGTTTAATTAAGTTAGATTTGTCGGTAGTTTGGTTTTGTTGGTTTCTCGGTCGGGTGTTCTGCTCTCTTCTCACAGCTGCTCCTCATTTATCAATTAGCACACATGTTCTTGTTTAGCCATGACTCCCTCAACGTACATAAGCTCCTGCTTTATTTCCAGCCGGTGTCAGTTCCTCTTGCGTGTTGTTCTCTGAAGGTAATATCTTCCTATCGTTTTGGTAATGTATGTCCCCAGACATTTATAGCAGCTTTTTATGTTGCTCAGCTTGCCTGTTCTGAATTCCTTCGCCTCTCCACACCGTCCTCTTGTGACTAGCAGGTCGTTGCAAAATTTCTTTCTAGTCCAGTCAATCCTACTTCAAATGCAATAGTTTAAAATTACAAAGTTTTATTTGAGAGTCAGCAACGTATTGGTCAGAAAATGTCAGCTACATTAAAAATGGAGGTGTTTAAAGGGGGTCAAAACCATTAATGAGTCGCACAATGATGGCATTTCTTGATTTATCATCAAAATTAAACAAATCTCTGATTTTAAGATTTGTTTAATGTAAATGGACTGTACTTATGTAGCACCTTTCTATCTTATCAAGACACAAAGTGCTTTACAACACAATCTGTGTCCTCATTTACCCATTCATACTGCACTCTAGATCTCTATAAAGCTAACTGAACAAATCAGTCTAAAGAGACTAATCAGCTCTTTATCACATTCATACACGGATGGGAGATACATCAGAGGAAACGAGGGGTTCAGTGTATTGCCCAGGGACACTTCAGCATGTGACTGCTGGTGGATTCCAACCCCCAACTCTTGCATTGGAGGACGACTGCTCTAACCACTCACCCACAGCTGCACAAATGTAACATTTGATATCTTTATTGTGCAATATTGCATTTTATACATTAACCATCATAAAATTCTTTACCATTTGTTCTATACAATGTGTTTTTGGACAGCGTTCGTTGACAATGCAAAGTCCGAGAGCAACACTGCTGCCCCGAATGTCGATTCATTCATGCATTTGACTGTTTGCAACAGCTAGGTGAGCTTTTATTCACCTTGGAAAGCAAACAGGCCCTATTTCATGCTCTGCCTCCGTGTGATTCACAATAGGACAGCGTGACCAGTAGTTGCAGAGAGTTTAGACAGAAAAAGTTGCAGAAGGAATGGCATGGCAGCTTTTCATTAGGAAGGAGAGGGAAGAAAAAATGAGGGGAAACCCTGATAGCAAACAGCGACAAGACCAACTGTCTCCCATGGTCCCTCGGGGTCGAGTAAACTGTTTGTGTCCAGAGTCGGGCGACAGAGTCGTGATGAGGGAGGGAAAGCAGTCCTATCAGACGAAGAGGGAAAGGAGAGCTTCAAGGCTGGCTCAAGTTTCTCTCTTGACTCCAACTACACACACACACACACACACACACCTATTGTCCCGGCGTTTCCGCGACTGTAGATTGAGGCCTGACCATCCACAGGAAGGTAAACAAACTCTTATCAGTGCTCTGCAGGGGCATAAACTGTCCCCTGGCCTCTCACCCCTGCATACTATGCATAACATACTCCATACAGCTTCCTGACCATGTCACCTCGGTCTTCTTAGTCCTGAAATTCTGTCCAAAATGCTGATTAGTCTTGTCAGTTTAATAGCTTAAGCCTTTTTTCTATGGGTGGTGGTGGGGGTGAAGTGCATCTTTGAGCCAAGTCGTGCTTCCAATGTTTGCAGGAGAGGAACTGAGGATGTGATAGCTGGCCTGGAGACAGCCTGTCTTCACACTCGCTCTGTTTACACCTTGGGGAGCCATTTGTCCGTCGACTCATCGTTGTCGGAGGCCAGCAGGAACGGCAACAGCTGCACTCTGCTGCTTGGATTTGGCCATTAAAAACGTTGCCTCAGTTTATCATAATTACATCACTTTTCAAATGTAAAAAAAATGTTTGTTTTTTTTGCACAAAAATAAAAATATTTTATGTAATACTCTCAGGCGATCTATTATATTCCAGACATCAACAGTTGGGCGTAGAGTTTCTTATATATTGATTTGCGTAGTTAGATTTTTCTCCCCAGTATGCTGAAAGAGCACTAGCAAAACACAATTAATCATCTTAGAGTTAATTGGTGAATAGACAGACTAATTTAGCAAGTTTCATGCTAACTGTGTGCAGCCAAAGCAGAGCGAGGCATTAGGAGATTCAGTGCACAGTGGCTGCTTCCAATCATTCAAGATTGATGCAGCTTTGCACCACATATGCTTCATGTAGAGGCGGTGGAGATTACCTTGTGTTTCAGGAGTGAATTTTGCCAGAAATTATTAATGCTGTGCAGTATGATGGAGGAATCCTAATGGTTTCATAAAAAAATCAAGGTACACTGTGGTTTAGCACTAAACTGAACTTCTGAGAACAAAAAAAGTGGGTTTGGATCCTTTTTTTTTAAGTGAATTAATGACACGGCTTAATGAGTTCATTTTTAGTCTTTTTAACCAGTGGAAGTGTCTGGACATGAAAGAGTTCACTCACAGCTGTGACTTTTATTTATTCCAAACAGCATCTTTGAAATGATTAAGCATCCTGAGCTTGACTGCTTGATATGTTGCAGTAATAGCCTCTGATATGATACTAAAATAATCTGTCAAGGTGTTTTCTTTGGCTTCTAAACTCTGCTTCTTGCCAGAGCGCAGTAAGAATAAAAGAAATCATTTGCTGTCCAGATACGGTGATGATTGTCTCGTTGCATCATTCTTACTCTCACACAGACATTAACAAGAGATTTCAGCTCAATACACATTGATCAGCTTGGCACCTGCATCAACAAGGAAACTACCCACCCAGTACTCCAACAAAGAGGCTCTGCATTCATACAATACACACACAGAACGCCAGTGTCTATCAGTTCCAGATGGTGGTTAAAACAGATTGTGAAGTGTGAAATTGTAAAGCCAATACAACTTGATCCTTTAAAATGATTTTTGGGGTGGGGAAACTATAGTTGGCAGTATGGTGGCTCAATTGGTAGAGCTGTTGCCTTTCAGCAAGAAGGTGGCCAGTTGAAATCCCAGTCGAGGGGCATTCTGGGTAGAGTTTGCGTATTCTCTCTGTGCATGCATGGGTTTTATCTGGGTACTCCAGTTTTCCTCCCACAGACCAAAAACATGCATGTTAGGCTGATTGGTGACGAAATTGTCCCTAGGTGTGAGTAAGCGAGTGGATGGTTGTTTGTCTCTATGTGTCCCTGTGATGGACTGGAGACCTGTCCAGGCTGTAATTGTGCCTTTCACACAGTAATATCTGAACAGTGACCCCCCCATGACCCGAAATGGAAGAAGCGGGTAAAGATAATGGATGGATGGAAACTAAAATTAATGGTTATTTCTGTAAATTTTAGGGGGAAACAAATAGAAATGTTAAGTTTGCATTCATAGGGCATGCTGTCAAAAAGATTTGGAATATGTCCTTTTAGTTTAAAAAAATGTGATTGTTTTCATCCAAAACTATCGCAGTTTGCAAAACCAAATTAGTAGAGACATGGTCTAAAAAATATACAATAGTTTTGGTTTTATGGAGAACTCAAATCCAGGTGCCCTGAGTTGGAAACCACCAGTCTGTGTCGCTCTTTTAACTAGTTCATGTCACTTCCTGGCCAGAAGTCCTGATCCACCTAGGTTGAGCGGCAAAGATCACAGGTGGGTGAATAGTTTTCACTGCAAAGACTGACACTGGGTTATCAAAAGTGGCTGATATTAAACGCAACCAATTCTATAAGATTCAATGCAATATTGTCTTTTATGCAACTGCATGAAGCAGTAAGCTAATGTTAAATTATTTTAAAACATTGGATTATTTAAAACTAATGGATTTTTATTTATATACTGTATATATATATATTTTTTTTTTTTTTTTTTTTTTTTTTTTTTTTTTTTTTTACTTTTGAATTGTGCTCATCATCTGTCCAATTTTTTTTAAAACTCATTGTCAGCAGTGATTTTGTGAGGAAATTATCTGCTTATAAGTCTCTGCTTGACAAGTCGCCCGTCGGCACCAAAAGCCTTAATTTGGGTAATTAGGGTTCATCAAAATAAGCACATTTGACGTCAAGTACGTTAAATTATAAAAGACAATAACTTGTTTTATATTTGATCAGAACAGACAAAGATGATAGCATTTTTCATAAGCACACTTTAAAGTCAGAAATACATTTTGTATGGGTTAAAATAAAGAAATGTAAGAAGTATTTGCCTGCTAGAAATTCAACCCTGCTTTGATGAAACACATTAGACTCTGTAGCCTCGTTGAGTCAATCAAACTGCTTTAACGCTTCTGCAAAATTATCTTCTAATGAACATGTCCAGTGTTTGTGTAAACCCAAAGGGCTGCACAGGTCAGACAGACGTTCAGATAAGAATGCATAACGCCATGCCTTATCTTCACAGACAGCAGGCATGTTGACATGGACACAAGTGGCCGCCATGCTGGAAAACCATTTATCTCACCGGCTACTAATGAGCCATTCAACGCACGCGCAGCCGCACAGTGAAAATCACTGCATCCACGAGTACAAGACATGTTGTGACACAAGGATGACGTTTAAGTGAATTCAAACAACTGAGAGTCATATTTTAAACGTATAAGATGAGCTGTGATGGCGTCAGAGTGCTTCATATCTAAAAAGTTGAGCAAGTGCAAACGATGCTCCAGATGTTGCTCACATTAAACTCAGCTCTTTTCTCAGAAGATTCAAAATGAAATCTGTTATTTGCACAAAAATCACTTCTAACTACCTAATTGTTCTCATAGCGAGTCATATTTTGACCAGTTGGAAACATTTTTGGGATAAAAAGAGGTGGAACATGATGGGAATAAGGCCCCCCCACCACCACCACACTGCTTTTTGTATTCGAGCTGAGGAAAAGCGAGGCAGTCAGAAGTGTATTGTTATTCGGGAGGGGCATAAGACTGGAGGAGATTGAAATCGGTCTGAGGCAGCGACAAGTGGTCGCGTCTCCCTGCCACCCAGTCTGTCTGCAGGGTGAGCTGGCTCACTACAGTAAAACAGGGGAAGTGGACTGTTTTGACTCTCTGAGCCATTTTTAACATGACGTATTTCTGTTTCCTTTCTTTTTTTCCCTACTACAGCATGACTCCTGAGAAATCTTGGCCATTTCTTTTATTCATTCTTCTTCCTTTTTTTTTTTTTTTTTTTTTTTTTTTTTTTTTTTTTTTAAAT
>JARVGQ010000672.1:16045991-16057537 GCA_031762355.1 Hypsolebias martinsi | reverse complement strand
TGTGTGTGTGTGTGTGTATGGGGGGCGGGGGGGAGTCATATCTGATTAGCAAAGAAACATGCAGCTTTTAAGTGATGCATGCAAAAGCTGGTGAGTCATATTTGACCAGTAATATCACAAATGTATTTTTTTTTATTTGCAGACCTTTGCAATACATTAAAAAATATATAATGCATTAAAACAGTTGTTTCTAAGGATATCATGAAGCCTAGTTCCAATTTTTAAAATGTACCTTTTACATGCCTAAACTCTTAAACTGGTCAAACTTAACCAAAACGCACTAAAATATTAAAACTCTGTCCATTTTTTTATTTGAGTGATGAATTGGCCACATACAGAGAATGAACAATTACATAACTTCTGTTCAGTGTGACTTGTTTTTAAATGAACGTCTGTGGTGGGGTTGTTTTAGAAACAGAGCTTAAAAGGGAGCATTAAAGTCTGAAGCGTGGGCAAACATGAAAGAAGGAATAATTGAAGCAGCATTTTGGAGGGTTACAAAATTGCAGCCGCAATGTACAGCATTAAAAAAATAATGTGGATTCTGAGAATCATAGTGTTTAAATTTATTCTAATAAAACCTTGCAAAAAGGTTACTGTAGCCCTCAAACCGTCTTTTTAAAAAGAAGGACTCAGCAGTCAGATATGTATAAAATGAGAACATTATCTACTCATTAAAGGACAAATAGGTAGTTTTAATCTAACAAATAAACTTTTAGAGGTAAATATGATAATTTGTGGCACTACAGGTGCTCAGAGATAAAGCTTTAAACCCCTCATAATAAACGACAACATTTTTTACCCAATTAGCCCCACAGGGAGGCAACGTAATGAAACTAATGTGCTCTGCTTTATTTGAGCCTTGCTGAAGTCGACTCAGAGCTACAGATAAAACACCATTAACAGGAGGCTTGACTAAATCAAACTCAAAAAGACTTCAAACATAGATCTGACAGGATGTAAAATAAAAGAGAGATTCTGAACTGATTTAAAAGTTATCAAATCATAGGCTAAAACACTCACTGTGATTTTTTTTTTGCTATTTCTAATGAAAGGCAATTAAAACTCAGATCTGTCAAGGTAACTTTGTGAGCACAAACCTGTGCGCCATCATAACTGCTGCGTGAGGAAACATAAAACCAGCAGCTACGCACCTTTAAACTCAGCTTCAGACATTACAGGAACATTTTAGACCTCTTGTGTGAAGGAGCCGACAAGGTGGTCAAGCCTTTTAAAAAGATTAAATAAAGCTCAAACAAACTCAAGCTCAAGGAAAACGCAATCTATCACAGCGAGGGTCTTGTGGGATTTGTGATGGACTGCAGGCTATTTTTGAATTACTTCAACTTTTTCCTGTTCATTTTTATTTTTTTACAGCTTTCACATCAAACTCTGCTCCTGTAGTCACTCAAAGATTACCAGTGTTCCTTTAAATAAACAGTCTCTAAAGTATGTTGAAGGTTTCTTTTTTTTTCAGCATCAGCTTGTGCAAATTTGAGTTCTTGTTTCTGTGGGTCACAGCGTGACACACCTTGTGTTTGTTAAACAGAAAAGTAGTCCTAAACCCAGGAGACGACGAGAAAATGACAAATTATGATGACCATGCCGGACTATAAAGCGATGACTACACCATACAGGAGACATGGAGACTTGTGCACGTCTCTCCACTGTTTTTGATTAATGTCTTCAAACGTTCAGCACGCCACATCAGAATATGCGAGAACAGTGTCGCAGCTCCCTGTGGGTCTTCTCCTCCAATAAAGCTGCTGAAGCAGACGCAAAGATGCGAAGAGGAAAAAGAAGAGCATCTGAGCCTCATTTAGGAGGGAAAGAAATGAAAGTGAGTACAGAACTTTGTGTCACAGAGGCAATTAGGGTTGAGCTAAACAGCTCCTTACAAACTCCACAAGCAGAAAACGAGACAGAGCCCCTGCAGAGGAAGCTCCATAAGATCAAACTGTCCGCAGCCCTGTTGGCTAATATGTACCGCTGTATCTGCCACCAGTCCCCCTGCTGAGAGGATGCTTAGTACCTGAGGAAATATGGTAATTTGTCATACAGCTGGTCAGTACGAAGACCTGATTTAATGAGCAGACGTGTTTTTCTGTGCACTTGCCGGGGTCAGCTTGCCTTATTCAAAAGGCAAACATAAAAAAATATATATAATTCATTTAAAAAGCCACTTTTTTTTTTTTTCTAGTTTGTGTTTACAAACCTGGAGTTTGAGGTGGAAGCGATTTTTGGCACTAACGTGTCTCACCTTGCGGCGAACCGCTGGGAAAAAAAAATGAACCTGACAAGTTCATTTCAGGGACAATTAATGTTAAACTGCAACTAATAGCAGCAGGCTGTCTGCTTCCAAATGACATTTATAAACTGGGGTGAAAATTTGCTTCAAATTGACACATTTATAATCGTATGCTTCAAACAATTAAGCTGTTTTTAGTCACATCACAGCAAAACTCAACACAGCTCCAGTTATTTTCTGAAACTATAACATACTTTTCATAATGCTGCATACAATAAACATTCCAGTCTTGCTTTATTTACTGAGCAGCCCGAGCCATGTGCTCTATGTGCCAATGTTCATGTTAAGGTGCAGACACAAACCCCCTGTAGTGGCGTTTGCAGGTACAGCTGTGAGGCTTGATTACAGCGTGTTGAGATCAGGGGGCTTTCAATCCGTTTATCTCCCTGCAGGGATTACAGATTAGGATTTGTCATGGGCACCCAGTTGCATGCATTACTAATGGACAGGGGGCAGCAAGGGAGGATACTTTCTTTTAAAAAAAAAAAAGTTTTTTAAAGAATAAACTACACAAACGGAGGAAAAAAAAACATTTGGCGTTACTGATCTTGCAGTTGCTGTCAGAATCAAAATGAGCTACTCTGAGCAAAACCTCTCTGTAGATTACCAAAAAAAAAAATCACAAATTTCTCTTTTATGTTTTGAGAATAAAATGACGTCAGCGAACACAGCAGGATAAGATTTATATCTGTCTTTGAACTTTCATTTTCACAGATCCATCCCTTAGAGACGCAAAACGGCCTCAGTCTGTGAAGCTTTGCTGTAATTTCATAATGTTTCAAACTTAGATGACCAAACCTGTGACTTTAGGTCTACAAATGAAATAAAACATACACAGATTGAAGCAAATCGACTGACCAGAGGCAGGAAAGGCGGCGCAGAAGAGCAGGGCCAACCCTGTCATGAACCCCTCCATTTCTTTGGGTTGATGGTAAAAGCTGAACTTGAATCTCTGGAGCGTGAAGATGGTTGACAGCGTGTTGGTGTCTGGTGGCAGAATGGCTGTGGCTGTGAAGAAGCAGTCTAAAATAAGGAGGAAAGATCAGGAGACAGAACCAGTGAGGAAACGTGATGACTGATAAGACTCTGACCACATGTTCTGCGTCCTATTGTCCAAACTGTGTCGTGAAACAAATCTGCTGCTAATAATGTACTTTTCTTTATAAAAACAAACAGAACAATGAAGAACTGAGAAGACCTATGGGTCATTTAAACAGAATTTGACTCCTGAGACAACCCTGCAACATTCCTACTTGTCTTCCTGACGCACAATCAGGGTCCGAGCCCAGAGGTTATCTGGTGTTCACTGAACTTCTGACTCAGGAAGCGCATCGCTTTCTTTAAATAATCCCACAATGCTGGGATCTGATAAGAAGCAGACTGTTCCCGTTATATAAGTCATATAGAGGGAAAGGAAGAGTCTGTGTAAACTGTTTGTGGAGTTTCAAAGAAAACTTTCAACCTGAGGGATCAAATGGAATTGCTTTTTTTTTTTTTTTTTTTTTTTGGAGGGATCAACAAATCAGCCACAATCAGGACTGAAAGTAAAGATCTCACAGTTAAAACCTCTTTGCTTTCACAAACGCAAAATCTGGCATCCTTAAAACCCAATCTGCCCACTTTGACTCTCAGACTGGCTGAGAGTCAAGAAAAAACATACTACTTACTGCCCTCTAGGTTTTAAGTAACGTAAAACAGCCCACAAATGAAGAAAGTAAAAAATAACATTCAGAGTCCACACTTACTTTTTAGGTCTTTGGCTGTCCTTGGACTGCAGGTTTGTAATAATCCACAGGAGAGGATGTGGCTGCATTGAGCAAATGTGACGATCCATGGACTTTCCAAACTTTTTGTGCCGCCTGGGCGGCGCAGATTGACTTCTGTACACCCCTCCCACAGGACTTCTCTTTTTTTTTTCCTCTCTTTTTCAGGCTATTAACTGCTACTGCTGTCACTGCAGAAACAAACACACACACACACACACACACACACACGCTCTGAACCTCATCAAGTTTGGGTCATGGTTGGGTGAGAAAGTGTAAAATCTAAGAGGGAGAGGAGGCTAGAAGAGTCTCTTGTGTCCTCTCAGAGTTTATAGAACTGCTTTTGGGTTGCTAGAGAATCAAATATCCTCCATTTGGAGACAGAGAATAAAGCAAAGCCTTAAGAAGGTATAACATCTGATGATCTGTGTTAGTCGTAACATCTGTCAGAGGCGTATTTAGGTTTTAGGGTCCACAAACAGTATTGCCTTCAATTCCCTTCCTTTTTTCTTTTATTTTATTTATTTATTTTTATTGGTTTATTGATGATTTTTTAGAACTTATCTATTCACAATGGTAATAATTATTTCCAAAATCCAATCAACCTTGGCAAAAACAATAATAACTGTAGGTGTATTTATTTATTTATGTATTTATGTATTTATTTATAATTTATTCATTTTAAACTACAATGCAAAACGATCCCATAAACGATAACATACAAAATATAAAATGAAAGGTAGCAGAAAGAAGAAAAAAAAAATCTTATTATATCTGCACATTTTTTTCAAACAATTAGTTCAGACAATAATAATCTTCAAATAACAGAACAAAATGAATAACTCTTTCTAACTTTTCTAACTCTAATACAATACACATTACGCTACTTTATATATATATATATATATATATATATATATATATATATATTTTTTTTTAACAACTCAGTTTTGATCATTTTCTTAAATGCACACATTGACTTGGCATTTTTAACTTCATTCTACAACATCATTCGCACGGGATTAATTTTACCTAGGAACCACATGCTATTTGTAATATTTACAGCGATTGTCTGTGTTGTTCATCCCTGTGAACCGGCCATGTCAGTAATTTGTAAAGTAAAACTTCCCCCACAAATTACCTATAATATTTTGCTGAGCTCCGAGGTTCAGTGACAATACTAATCCAATGCGAATAGGCATCTCTGTGATTTGGATAGAAATGGGCGGGATCCGATGGCGCATTTTGTTTTCTAAGCAAAATCATTTGGAACAATATAGACCAAGGCTATTTTAGATTAACATGCTGCTCGCTTCGGTTTTTGTAGATGCTGCTACTTCCTTCACCGCAGATGACAGCAGGTGCGGAGATGCGCGCAGCCGGTGATCAGCTGATCCATTCATCCATGCATCCATCCATTATATTTACCCGCTTTTTCCTTTTCAGGTAGCAAGAGTCGCTGGCGTTCATGTCCAGCCATCACTGTGCGAGCGGTGGGGGACACCCTGGACAGGTCGCAAGTCCATTACAACCAGTGGGTCAGCGGACGTGCACGGCCTGTGACAGGTTGTCCATCTGAGCTTAACGAAACCTAATTTAACCTCTTTAAACCAGCCGGTCAGACCTGCCTCCTCCTCAACAGATTAACACAATTTTATTTTGTGCATTCTTATTTAGCTGTGCTGTATGATTTGTAAAACCGCATCAAAGCCAGAGAACGGCCCGGCCCACACATTAAGCACATTATTAAGCACTGGTCTGAATCTGGGTCGGGTTCTGGGTTGACAGCTCTAAAATATGCAGCGCGTTAACATCATATATGGAAGATATTCGTAAATTTCAGCTAAATCTCAGGCTTTGGTTATCCCATGCGAATGTGCCACAATAAAAAGCAGACATTGGGGGGTAAATTATTTTTACATGTGGTCCCTGGGTAAAACTAATCCCATGCAAATAGGGCTTAAGACTCAGTCAATTTTACAGACTTTGAACTAAAGCTTGATGAGTAGCAGACAGCCATCAACTCATATTCATACTACTAACAGATCTTAGTTTAAACTTTGGCGTGCAAGGCAGCAGGTCAGGAGCCTTCTTTCAAGGAAGGCTAGTTTTAATTGTGAAGATAGGATGATTTGAGTAGCGGCTGTTTATATTTCCATTCAGTAAAATCATCTGTGAGGTCAAAAAAGATCAAAATACACATGTGTCAGAGGGCACGTCATTCACTCCTCTATTGCAGTCATTTTTCACATAGCCCATACAGAATATCACAACAGTACAATGTTTAAAATCCCTAAAATCCCCTTATAAATTTTGATTTTGGCGTGTTACATCAAGATTACCAGGGCCCCCATCTGTTTACCTCTGACATTTTATTTGGAGGTGCCCCTGATCCTTCATTTGAGTGTAATAGTTACATCTGTGTTTGTCATGATTTTATGAAGCAGCTGTTCTTTTGTTGGTGCCCACTATTTCTTCATCTGGGTTATCATGGGGTGAAAGGTGTAGACGCATCAGAGGCATCACTTAGATAAGCTGGCATCGATCTACAAGCAACAACAGATAACCTATCTTTATTAGCATATTTTGCTAACATGTGCTCTTACAAGCATCATTTTGTAGCTTTTTTTTTTTGGAAGTCGTGTTGTCACTGGCTGCAGTGAGAAGGCTGCAAAAGCTTTTGTCTTGTTGCTTTTTTTATTTTATTTTTTGTAAAGACAAGACATAGACATCAAGGTACACCTCATAAATAATGTGTCAACAGTTGTTTTCATTCTCATTCCATATGTTTGTTCAGTCATTCAACCTTTATTTATACAGGCTAGCCTCATTCAGCCATGGGGACTCATTTATTAGAGGGACCTGTTCCAGACAGAACATGGGCTCAGGCTTCCTATGTGCAGTAGAATCATAAAAACATTCCAAAGTTAAGAAAATCTGGGGGGTAGAAACAATCCCTGCTCTAGTTTGGAGTCTTTTAGGGGTCATCTAAGCTTGGGAAGCAAATTATTTTGTTGTGTTTGCTCGATATAAATGAAGCATGTACCTCACTGGGTTGCAGCTGTCCAAACATAAAACTGCAAGAAAATATTTTCACTTGGAATCACAGAAAATGGATATTTACTTTTGTGTATAGACTCAGAGTAACTTAAAATTAAAAATAAAAAAGCTAAATTCCTTCAAATCGCATTAAAAATGTTTTGTGTTGCAATTTATTCACAAAAACGATTCAATATTATTGCAACTTCTTTTTTCTTTTTTTGTCTGCAATCAGTCACTATTACATTTTTAGTTACGTCATCGAACTGTCCTAAAGTAGTATTTTGTTCTGTATGGTTCACCAGACCCAAGTTGAGAAGGGTTAAAGGCAGGTCCCACGCCTATGACAATGCTGAGAGTATTTCAAGAGTAAAAGAGTCGTGCAAAGTTTCTGGACATGTTCAAAATTCCATATTCTGTGTATGTGGCTGCATTTCCCCTTTCCTACTCACAACACAGTCCAAACCAGAGTAGATTATCAGAAAGATAATTTTGTCTGGTCACAGACATGTTAAAGTGTGATAAAAGAAATTTAACTTTTTCCTTCTGTTTACATACAATTTCTTTAAAAAAATTACATTCAATAATCCCAACAGAGATATCAAGATAAAATTGTGCTTGCATTTTGGCTTTTTTTGTGTGGTTTGTCCTTTTTATTTTCCTTTCTCTACCACACCCTCCACTTTCCCCCATTTATTGTTCTCAGACTCACATGAGCTCGTAATTTGGAAGTGAGTTTTTGTATCCCTCATAAAAGCATTTTCTGTGGTCATTAGAAAACTATTATAGAAAATTACACACCTATTATCAGGTAAAGGTCATTCCTATACTTTATAGTCTATGCTTGCAGCTCGTAATTCAAAAACATTATTGAGTCCATTTGTGAAAATTAGTTACCAGGAATTGCAGGCGCTATTTATACACTGAAATAAAACATTAAAAGAAGGACCACTCCACCTCTGCACTTGTCAGCAAGGGCTTGAAGTTTCCAGTCTCGTCAATGAATATTGCAATCAGAAAAACGAGAGGATTGGAAAAATGTTTTTGGACCTGGCTTGAATACATTCAAACAGACACCCAAAGAGGGATGAGCAAAACGTCAGAGGGAACAAGAAGCCTTTGTCAACAGATATTTTGATTATCACAGATAAACGAGAACACGTAGCATTAATAAATGGTTGTGTGAAGTTCAGCTGTCTCGGGAAACCTTCAAAATGGGACAGTACTTGCGTATGCAAAACAGACAGATTTTCATAATTAATTAAAATAATGTTATTGACAATCTAAAAAGGGGCTCTTTTGGTGATGTAATCTAAAGTACTTAAAAATGGACCATTGTGCACATACCTTGTCTAGAATAATTTCAAGACAAACATGTAAAACTCTTTCAAGCCCATGCTTCAGATGTTGTCAATCATCGTTTGAACTAAGGTCTTTTTGCTCTCATTTCTTCCCCAGATGAAGAGCAGCTCATTCATGCAGGGACTGACTCAACCATTGCACAATCTTCTTTTGTACCTTCAAGAACTCCTGTCGCTCTTGCATCATTTTATGAGTCATGGTCCAGCTGGTTGGGGTTTGCTGCGTTAGGCCAAATCTGAGCAGACAGCTCATCCCAACACACGCCGTCTTCTTTCATGTCAGTTATGGACTCCAGTAATGTCTTTGTACTGTTGGACGTCACGCATCCCAGAGCATATATTTAATAATTCGCTTCAGTTTATTTGGCAAGTTTCAGCAAAGTCAGTCAACTCTTAGCATCCACACTGCATCTTTGCAGAAAAGCCATTTCTCTTGCTTGTTTTTTTGTTGTTGTTTTTTTTTGGTGGGGGGGTGTGGATTTTCTCATTGTGCTTTTATTGTATTTCATTCATTCATTCAACCTTTATTTAGGCAGGTTAATCTCATTGAGCCTCGAGGACTCATTTACAAGAGAGACCTGGCTACATGTCCCCTTAAATGTGTTAACTTAATATTTGCTTACTTTTTGGATATCTTAGAAATATTTCTGCAAAGCAGATGTCTCAAGTGGCTGACAGAAGTCTGAACATTTTTAAAGCAAATTTTATTTTATTTATTTTTCATTTGTTAATTATTTCTTCTTCGGCTGCTCCCTTCCTCAGGGGTGGCCGCAGCGAACTAACTCACATGAAGACTTAGCAATTGCAGTAATGCCCTTCCTGATGCAAACACAGACCACCGAGCTACCACAGCACTCTGTGTGGAGCAAAGAGCTGCCATCTAGGGTGCCCGGTGGAGCAGAAGGTGAGAGTTAAGGGCCTTGCTCAAGGGCCCAGAGTGGGGCAAATGAGGGTGGAGACAAGTGTGGGTGTTTTTGTTGTCGGTCCTTGGAGTCAAACTGGTGACCTACGAATCACAGGCCCACCTTTTATAACCACTGCTCCACCATTCCCAAAATTTTACTTTATTTAATGACTTGTAAATGCTATTTAACAGTAACACTAACCCTAACATATAAACTATAAACTGGTTTGTGCCATCATACTCAGTATTTCAATCTACATATATATTTTGATCTTCTTAATTCACCTTGAACAAACAAATGCTAAAGATTCTTGTTGAACAATGTTTTTCTTTGCCTGCTGTTGCATTACAATTAAAAAGAATAGACAAAACATCCTTTCCATGCTAACCAGACCAGATAAGTCATCCTCCCATTGAATCAACTCTCCACACAAAGCCTTTTGACTGAGGAGAAAAAACAAGAGGAATGCTAAACAGAAAAATGTTTCAAGACTTCAAAACATTTTCAACTAACTCAAGAATCAAAACAACCTTCTCCGTGTGGCGTTCTATACAACGGGAGTCAACAGAAATCCATCACAGTGCAACATTTCCCACTTCAGACACTTGATTATAGACTGCAAAAAACATATAATCATAAAATGATACAGCTTAAAAATAACCACTTTTTTCTGTCAAAAGAACAAAAATTGATTTTACCTTTTATGCAAATACTTGTAAACACTTTTGTAAACCTTTTGACGTAGGGTTAAGTGGAACAGTAATAAACTCCTGATATCTTACCTGTTGTAGATAGCTCTGAGGATGACCTCAGTTTAAAAAGATTAAATCCAGTTCTGACTGCAGTTCTGCTGTTAGTTTAGCAACCAGCTAATGTACTTGCCGCCATACATGTCACATCACCGTATAAGTCACACCAGTCCAAATATGTATAATAAAGTGGGGAAAAAAAAACAAATACATTGCTTTGCCATATACGTTGCATCTATTATGCGTCACCGCTGCCGCATTGCGTTCGTTACGCGTCACCATTGACAACCCGGAAATGTGGGCTGGGGTTGTGTCAAAAATCAATTGGCTACCAGATGGAGGCCACGGGAGCGTGCACAGGAGGCCTTTAACAAGAATTTTACAAGATTAACACTTTAAAACAATTATTTGTTTGCTTGAAATTATATCAAAGTTGTGTCTCAGTTCAACTTTTCCTTAATAAATGCATTTTGACGGTCAAATCAGTTGCATTGCAAAAGCCGATTCGTGGCTGTGAGAGCAGAGGGAGGACTTGCGGATAACCACATAAAAAACAATTTGTTTGCTTGACATTATAGTAAAGGTGTGTCTCAGTTGAACCTTTATTTAATAAATGCAATTTATGCTGCATTTTGCCTGGGCAGCGGTGAAATACAGCTGATTTGATGTTTGCTCCAGGAGTTTCAGAGCAAGACGAAGGTGGCTTGGTATGGCAAACCAAGTGTCTCGTTAATAGCTACTTTGACTTATTAATGAGACACTTGGATTACCATATTAGTCGCGGGCCCTCTAGTGACTGAAACTGGTAGTGTTCAATAGTTTCCGTGTCAGAATTAATGAAATTGTCAGATCCCAGCCAAAACTAAAGAAGAAAAATAAATAAATAAATAAATATGTCAGTTTGTGTATAAGTCTCAGGCATGCTAATTTATGCAAAAAACTGTGACTAAACAGCAAAAATTATGATAGTCTGAGTGGGGCCAAGAGGTTTACTGTCATCTTATTAAAGAAAATGTTCTGATTGACCATATGAGTATTATTATTGCCTAAAATATTACAGTGCATTTCGCATTTTATTGTAAAAGTTTTTTTTCTAGCTTAAACAGCTATAGTAGCTGTAGTATTTCTAATGCATGGTACACTTCCTGCAAGAATGTTATGATTCTGCCAGAAAAAATGATCTAATCAGAGCTTGATGGCAGTGTACATGTTGATCAAATATTCTTTGTATGAATCACAGTGAAACTTTTGTTGATGTACAGGTAGTCCTCAGTTTACGTCACCCCCGGTTTACGGCATTTCGGACTTACGACCGCCTCCTCAGTGACGTCATCACACCTCACGTTGACTTTTTTGTGCAGCATTTTATGTGTTTTTTTTTTTTTTTTTTTTTTTTTTTTTTGGGTGTTGTTTTGTGTAAC
>JARVGQ010000672.1:16004567-16016891 GCA_031762355.1 Hypsolebias martinsi | reverse complement strand
AATAAATCTATGTCTATCTGAACTAAATTCACTCTTGATTTGTATGAAACCCATTGATGTAAAAGATTGCATCATATTACAGAAACACTGGAAATAAGGTCCAGATGTGCAGGACTTTTTATCAACTCAAACCCATGTCAGCTGCCTTATATTACATTGCTTTGTCTTAAAGTTTGATCATGCGATAACTATGTGCAGTCCATAGATTCAAGAAAGGAATGACTTAGAGGAAATTTAAATATGGAAAAAAGAAACAGAGGGAAAAAAAACCTGCTGGCTCTGAAAGGAGTCAAGACCGAGAGCATGAAACTGGTGTAAATAGTGTGAGTTGACAACTTGCCTAAGGCTGTGTCTATCATCTGAGCAAAGAAAAAGCCTTGTCAACATGATTTATTTTTTACTTGCATCAATAACAAGGGGATGTTTGCTGTGTGGGTATTTTTGTCATGTAAGAGTGCAAAATTAGCATGACAGTAGCCTACTCATATTATGTTGATACTATTGTAATTTACACAACTCATTTTTTTAAATGTATTTTCACCTCAGTAATACCTTCTTACAGAAAATACTGTTTGTACTGTGGACATTTTGATAGGTAATTTCAATTTACATAATTCCATACTGGACACGTTTGGCTGATGTTGCATTTTACTGTGATTTTTGCCCTTTTAATCAGTAGCAGGATACATGACAGTTAATGCGCACAAGCTGGTGACCTTTTGTTGACGGAGCCACAAGTCTGAAAACGAGAGCAAGCTCCCTACATGATGGGGTTTTTAATTGACTTACATGTTATCAGTACCCTGCAGAAAATTTTCTGTTTGTACTGACATTAGAGCAGTGAGTGTGAAAGCAATGAATGATGCCGGGAACAAGTCAGACCACTGGGATACTTTATAATCTCATTTCAAAATGAAGTGGAGTCCCTGTTTGAAAGCATTATTTACAAAATAAGACTGACCTGCAGTCAAATAGGAAAATGAGCTCATATGAATCACTATTTACACAATGAAATTAAGTAAAAAATGTTGTAACAAATTCAACATTTAGATGAATTAAAAAAAGGAAATTACCAAATAACATTTATTCACTTTTTTTTATAATTGAGCAATATTTTCATGTATTTTATACGTTACAGGTAGTTTTAAAATCTGTACTTGAACTGTTTGCTTTAAGTATTGTACTTTGTTACATTTAGAATCACATGCATTACTGAATAAAAAGGAATATGTAAATATGAATAAAATCACAAGGGAAACATGCGGTATACCTTCGTCCCCCATTGCTAAGGAATTGAACAGTAAATATATATTTTTTTTTGTTTTCAAAATGAACAATTTCCTGGACAGAAAATGAACAGGGGATGCAAGTAAATCTTAATGTTTTGGGAGCAAAATAATGTAGGAGTCACACTGTGTAAAAAGAATAGTTTTAATTAATTTATTTGTTTGTTTATTTCATATTAATATTTGTTTTATAGTGCCAAGTCACAACAGAAGTCATCTCAGGGCACTGAATCAGAAAGTTTGAGGAAGGGAGTTCCAGAGTCTTGGAACCACAGAAGAAAAGGCTCTGTCTCCTTTAGTTTTCAGTTTTGTCTGAGGACAATCAGCAGTTCTTGATCACAGGACCTCAAAGCCCTGATCGGGGTGTAGGGATGTAAAATTTCTGAAATGTAAATGGATGTATGCCCATGTATGCTCGTCAAGTCCAAACCAAAACCTTGAAATCCACTCGACTATGAATTGGGATAGTGCACAGGGATTCCTGCCTGACCTTATCCGTTAGTCGGTACATCACCAGAGCAAACAAGAAGGGGCTAGCATAGCAGTCTTGGTCAAGAACAGTTTTGAATGTGTGTGTGTGCTTCTTACAATGAAGAGAAAATCCACTTTGCATTGCTGAAGGTGACTCTGACTGTTTTAGCTTCTGGACATTATTTTCTTGAGTGAAAGTCTTGTTATAGGCTAAAAGGTTGGTGTATGTATTTATAGCTGTGAATACACAAACAAACCCACACAAACATTCTTTATGAACTTTTTTGTGATGTATGAGTTGAAACGGTCATTTAGCATCATCATAAACAAATTATTCGTAGAATTATAAATGGTAAAGGGCTTTCAGATTACATAAATAATTGGTTGATTTACTGACTTGTACCATGTCTTTGCTGTAAATAACTTTAAGAGTACCAGTAAATAAATAAATATTCATACAAACTGTATGCATACTTGAACATGAACATATAGCTCAAATGCATTGTTTCACTTTGATGTGATTTGTCAGTGAATTGGCTTCTAAACCGTGAAATAAAACCAAAAGTAGATGTTCACAAATTTTTCAGTTTTAGGCCATATCTACTCAAGATGTTCGGTGGCAGCAGCATGGTGGCGTAGTTGGTAGAGCTGCCGTTGTTCAGCGAGATGGTTGCCGGAACAAATCCTGGCCGGGGGCTTTTCTGGGTAGAGTTTGCATGTTCTCTCTGTGCATGCCTGGGTTTTCTCCGGGTCCTGCGCTTTCCTCTCACAGAAGAAAAATGTGTATGTTAGGCTGACTGGTAACTAAATTGTCCCTAGATGTGAATAGGAGGGTGTAGGGTTGTTTGAGTCATATGTCTCTATGTGTTCCTGTGATGGACTTGCAACCTGTCCAAGGTGTACTCCACCTCTCTCACAGTGACTGGTGGATATGGGCACCAGTGACCTCGCGCAAGCCTGAAAGGAAGAAATGGGTAAAGATAATGGATGGATTAATAAATGTTTAGTGTCAGAAATTGATATGCAAAAGTTTTACACTTTGGGAGGGAATGAGGGGTTCAGTCTCTTGCCCATGGACACTTCAGCATGTGACTACTGGTGAAATCGAACTCCCAACTCTTGCATTGGAGAATGACTGCTCTAAATACTCAGCCACAGTGACCCCAAGGGAAAGTGATGGTGCAGAGGTTAGAAAAGTGAACTTGTGATTGGAAAGTTGCCTGTTCAAATCACCACTGCTGACCCGTCCATCCATCCATCCATCCATCCATCCATCCATCCATCCATCCATCCATTTTCTTCTGTTTATCTGGGGTCAGGTCGTGGGGGTAGCAGCCTAAGTAGGGAGGCCCAGACTTCTCTCTCCCCAGCTGCTTGGGCCAGCTCCTCCGGGGAAATCCCAAGGCGTTCCCAGGTCAGCCGAGAAACATAGTCTCTCCAGCGTGTCCTAGGTCTTTCTCTGGGTCTCCTCCCGGTGGGATGTGCCTGGAACAACTCACTAGGGAGGCGTCCAGGAGGCATCATAACCAGATGCCCAAGCCACCTCATCTGGCTCCTCTCGATATGGAGAAGCTGCTGTTCCACTCTGAGTCCCTCCCGGTTGACAGAGCTTCTCACCCTATCTCTAAGGGAGAGCCCAGACCCCTGCAGAGAAAACTCATTTCAGCTGCTTGTATCCATGATCTCGTTCTTTTGGTCACAACCCAAAGCTCATGACCATAGATGAGGGTAGGAACTTATATTGTCTGGTAACTTGAGAGCTTCACCTTTTGACTCAGCTCTCTCTTCACCACAACAGATCGGTACAACGCCCGCTTCACTGCCGACGCTGCACCTATCCGCCTATCGATCTCATGTTCCATTTTCCCCTCATTTGTGAACAAGACCCCAAGATACTTAAACTCCTCCACTTGGGGCAGGACCTCCTCCCTGACATGGAGAGGGCACTCTACCCTTTTCCGGCTCAAGACCATGGCCTCAGATTTGGAGGAACTGATCCTTATCCTGGACACGTCACACTCGGCTGCAAACCGCTTCAGTGAAAGCTATAGATCATGACCTGATGAAGCCAATACGACCATGTCATCTGCACAAAACAGAGAAGCGATTCTAAGGCCACCAAAATGGATCACCTCAACACTCGGGCTGTGTCTAGAAATTCTGTCCATAAAAGTTATGAACAGAATCGGTGACAAAGGGCAACCTTGGCAGAGTCCTACTCTCACTGGGAACAAGCCCGACTTACTGCTGGCAATGTGGACCAAGCTCTGACACAGGTCGTACAGGGACCTAACAGCCTGTATCAAAGGGCCTGGTACCCCATACTCTCACAGGGACGCGGTCAAATGCTTTCTCCAAGTTCACAAAGCACATGTAGACTGGTTGAGCAAACTCCCAAGCACCCTCCAGAAACCTGCTGAGGGTGTAGAGCTGGTCCAGTGTTCTACAACCAGAACAAAAACTGCACTGCTCCTCCTGAATCCGAGGTTCAACTATCCAACGGACCCTCCTCTCCAGAACCCCTGAAAAGACCTTACCAGGGAGGATTAATAATGTGATCCCCCTGTAGTTGGAACACACTCTACGGTCCCCCTTTTTGAATAGGGGGACTACCACCCCAGTCTGCCAGTCCAGGGGAACTGCCCCTGATGTCCACACAATATTGCAGAGTTGTGTAAACCAGCACAACCCTACAACATCCAGAGCCTTAAGGAACTCTGGGCGAATCTCATCCACCCCTGGGGCCCTGCCACCGAGGAGCTTTTTAACCACTTCGGTGACCACAGCACCAGAGATTGGAAAGCCCGACCCAAAGTCCCTAAGCTCCGCTTCCTTAGTGGAAGACGTGCTGGTGGGACTGAGGAGGTCTTTGCAGTATTCTGCTTACTGACCCACGACATTCCGAGTTGAGGTCAGCAGCACACCACCTCCACTATAAATAGTGTTGGTGGCGTACCGCTTTCCTCCCCTGAGATGCCGGATGGTGGACCAGAATCGCCTCAAAGCCATACGGAAGTCATTCTTCATGGCCTCTCCGAACTCCTCCCATGTCCGAGTTTTTGCCTCAGCGACCACCCAAGACGCTCAGCTTCTTAACAGAGAAAATTCTAGCAACTTTATCCCAAGGCCAAACCGTGCAATGACCCACTGTTTAGCCTCAACTGAGTCCTCAAGGGGAGATGGGCATTAGCCCAACCAGTCCACATGTTTTGTTAACATGGAGAAGGCTTTCAGCCGTGTTCCCCAGGGTGCTTCATAAACATGGGATTGGAAGTCCTTTGCTACAGACCATTCAGTTCCTATATAAAGGTGTGAGTCTGGTTCACAATGCCAGCAGTATCAGACTCCTTCAAAGTGGGAGTCAAACTTTACCAGGACAGCCCAATGTCACAGATTCTGTTCATAACGTTTATGGACAGAATTGCCCACAAAAATTTGAATATTTATGTGATTATACATTTAAAATAATGTATAATCATGTAAAGAAAATGTGGTTCTAAAAGTAAAAATGTAGCAAAGCTACTCACCGATACTGGAGGAGGGACTTGAACAGTGATGTCATCAGTGTCTACGGGCGAATCCAACCAGGGTCTTTCGTCCGACGTCTGACTGTCAGAATAGCCTTTTCTTTTACCGGCTTGTGAGAGCTGACTCTTAGACCTTCTTGGTATACTTTCCAAGTCTTGGTTGTCCCCATTCTGTAGAAATACAATGCTTTGTTAAAATGAGATTAGTAAGAGAAACCAGAGAAAAAGCAAAAAAAATATTTTTTACAAGCAGAATTACTTCACCTTATCTGATGAGTACTTCCATAGCTCTACACTGTCCATGCTGTTCCTCTTGGTAATTTTGGGTCTTGCTCCTTCAGGAAAAAAGTAAATAAACATGACATCACATAACAGGCACATGTCATATGTCACCTTGTGAAAACAACACACTGAATATGTTTTAAAAACCATTTTAAAAGGTTGTAACATGCCAGTAATTAGTTTTAGCTTGTAATTTCAGTGGTGGTCGTATGATGGTCAAACAGGGGTATAAAGCAAACAACAAGGAAAATAAACCGATTAAAGCACATGTATGTGAGCTCTGATTCAAAGACTGTAGCCTCACTTGATTTAGTTTGATCAAATTTAGCATCAGTTCAGACATAACACGGACTCTGTCTTGCCTAAATTTAGTTTTACATTTTATATGGTCACGTTGTGTGTATCTATGTAATATTTTGGTTAGCTTGGTCAAATCCACAAGTACAGTTTGTCAAAAATAGACTTGAGTTCTAACTTGCATCTTATTATTTATAATGGTTAGCCTGAAACCTTTTATGATAATTGTTGTTTGCATCCATTTTTATTTTAAAAAGGCAGCTCGTTTTAACTGCTGACAGACATGTCCCTCTTTAATACACTTTCAGACATACACAAACAAGGCCGCAAACAGTTTTTTTTTTTTTTTTTTTTGGTCTACATTTTTCAATGCTGTTCCAACTTGTACATGATGCATAAGGCATTCAAAAGCTTGAGGTAAAAAAATATTTTACAGAAACAATGTTCATGTGCAAAGGGTAATCATTTATTTCCACACATTTTAAAATGAGAATGTGTCTGACAAGATCTGCATTGTTATAATGTGCATTATTTAAAATGGGCAATAACAGTTAAGATAAATAAAGGAAACATATTTTGTGACTTAAAATGGTAACTAGACCTCCTACTTTGTATTCTAAGTTTAATCAACCTGAACTTTTTTTTAATGTTTAAAAGCTATTTCCATGTCCTTGCATTTGTATTTATGTTAAATGTTGCTTCTTTTATAATAAATAAATAAATAAATAAATAAATAAATAAATAAATAAATAAATAAATAAATAAAAAAGACAAAACTTTCATAATCTTGTTCCAAAACACAAAGTCAATATATTAAATGCTAAGGTTGACAAACTGGACTATTTTCAGAAATAAATGACAATCTTAAATTTGTGTAATGGGTAGGGGGTGGGGATGTTAGTCTCTTGTGTAACAGCTGCCAGTTTTTTTTTTAAACTTTCCTTTTTAATAAAACTTATATTTTAGGTTTGTTTAGGTTACTGTATATTATTAACTATCTTTCGATGTTAAACAAAGATGGCGGAAAATGCAGAACGGCTCAATTGAAAAAAACTGATTTGACTTGTTCATACAGTCATTAAAAAAAACATTTAAAATTCTATACGAATTGCATATGGGGGGAAAAAATGGGTTTGGACCATTTTGCCTGGAGTGTGAACACAGCCTGTCAATTTGTCTTCTGCTTCCATCAAACACCTGGTGCTAATTTGTTAATCAGTACATCTGCCTTTAGTCCTTTACTTCCTCTGTAAAAAAAAAAAAAAATACAGTACAGCCTTGATTAAATGTTCACGGTTAGAACCCTCTTTCCGGTCACCCAGTAGTGTTTGTTTAAAAGCTAACTTAACTACCGGTAAACTAAAAATAATTGTGTTTTAATATGGAAATTATATTTGTGTACAATAAATTACTATTAAAAAAAATGCCTAAAAATCAATTAAAGTTTTAATTGGTGTCTATTTTTAAGTTTTTGGCTGTGGACTCAAATGGCCTCTAGCCTACGATTAAAGTTCCCCCTAAAACTGATTGTGAAACTTGGAAACGAGTGCCTGCAATCAAAAAAAATAAATAAATAAATAAAACTTAAGGAGCTACCTTGCATCTCAAACTCTGAACTGGAGGGTGAAAGATCGCTCTCATTGACTCCAAGAGCCTCCATCAGCTGCCCCACGTTCATTCTGGCAGTCAGCTCCCCATTCCTGTCTCCTATCTAGGTTTAAAAGAAAGAAGCAGGTACAGAGACCCATAAAATCAGGGCCTTGTGTCAGAGGACTCTCCTACCAAAAAAAAAATCTACTAATACAGTATTTATTTAAATTTCTCAGCTTAATAAAACATCTCACTTCTCTAGAGATGTCCAAATGCTTTCGGGCATAGTGTAGAGCCTGTTTGTGGTTCCCTAATGACACATATGCATTTCCCAGACTCCAGCAGGCACGACCCTCACCAACCCTATCGAGAAATCGACATACAAATGTTAAAAAAATACAACAAACTCAACTGAAAAGAAACATTTAACCCTATTTACATGCCTATACAGTATGCTGTATTTTTTAAGATAAATCATAAACAAAATAACTCAACACTTTGACGAAATTTTCTATAGAACCAGTCAGAAAGGCAAGAAATTCTGTTGCAACCATTTTATTTTTGTATATGCTTCCTCTATATTCCAGTATTAATGCTTGGAGTTTCCCATCAACTATCTAGTTTAAATTTGCTGCTGTTCTCATTATCTATAGTTTGTTCATGCTCACTCTACCTGTCATTGAGCTGTTGGGCTATGCACAGGTGTTTCAGGTGGTAGTCTATTGCCCTCTCGTACTGCTGCAGCAAAGTATAAGTGTTTCCCAGGCTGTAACAGGCCTGAGCCTCCATCACCTGATCCCTCAGCTGCCTGGACAGTTGTAGAGTTTTCCTACGAGACAGAAACAAAGAAATTACTAAGAACCCAAAGGAATGTGTGGAAGAATTGACAAACAGAGATGAATTTTTAATTTTTTTCCATTTTATGAGGTTGTGAACGTCTCTCCACTAGATGTCAGACTGAACTCTCTCCTCACCTGTAGTACTCTGTGGCTGCATTGAACTGTCCCAGAAATATCAAGGCATTGCCGAGGTTACTGTAGGCTCGCCTTTCAGCTGCTTTGTCTCCAAATTCTTTCGCAATGGATAATCGCTGTAAATGACACAGCAGTGAGATCAAACGACAAAAAAAATGGCATTTTCATTCTGTGCGAGTTTATAAAAATTATAGAAATTCTAACATTAAAGCTACATTTTTCTTAATTTTGTAGCATTTTTACTTAGTGCACAAACAAAGACAGTTATTGAAGATTCAAGCTCTGCTGGGCGCCATATTTTCTGCTTAGAGGTGCATCTGCAGCACTGATGCATCAAATCGCTCCCGCTGATTCTCTCTATAAGGAGTGTGTTCCCCTCTGAGGCACACTGATAGATTTGTAATAGGGAAGAGAGGACAGGCTGGTTTTCTTGCACAAGGAAAGAAGTGGTTTGAAATGGAGAGTGACAGGAAAGAGACCGCCTTAAGCTATATTTTTCAATGAATCACCAAGAAACCAATTTCCTCCTCCTTGTTTTGTAATGGAACAAGCTCTGCAAGCTGAGCTAGTACAGCATGAGATGCACTGTGGTGCACTGAAAAATAAATCCACATGTATGTTTCTCAGATTAATAAGTATGCCTACAAATAATAAGTAACAACACTGCTAATCTAATTAGTACTTCTGCTTTTTTTCAAATTGTTTTAAATCAGACTAAACAAAACTGGATATATTATGACTGAAACAAGACCTACTCAAATGAGAGTCAGTCTTCTCCCCTCTTGAGCAAATGGGTTGTTTTGCATGTAAAATTTTAGCTAGACAGACGTTTGAAGTAGTCAAATGTGAAGATCTTCTCCCAGCAAGACATAAACACACTGCTTGTTTGTGTGTTGTGACAAAAACCAGAGAAATTGGAAAATTATTCATTTTGAATACTGTTTACTTCTTTTCTCTGTTGAAAGACCAAAAAGTCCCTGAGCAACTTCAGAATGATTTAACTGATGAATAACTGATGACGTTAACTCATCTCTGCACCACAGTGACACAAATATTATGACGGTTAAAGTAAAACTTTGATTTTTTTTTACCTGATGGTGAAACTTAATTGCTTCAACAAAATTACCCAGCAGATAGTGGGTGTTGCCAAGATTCCCATAGGCCCTCCCCTGAGCAGCTCGGTCACCAAGCTCTTTGACCAAGCACAAGTTCATCCTGCAGAAGATGAGAACAAACAAGAGCAGCACATAGATTATATTCAACACCTTAGTAAAACAAGGTTGTTTATCAGGTTTTCTGTCTTTATACAGGTAGTCCTCGAGTTACGACGGAGATCCGTTCTCACGCGGCGTCGAAAACTGAATTTGACGTAAGTCGAAACGTACATAAATTCATATGACGTACCTGTTTTACCAAGCGCGTAAACCGACTTTCGACGTAAGTCCTTGGTGATGGCCTTCCTTTTCCTCGATGCAATGCCATCAGAAGAGCCCTCCTTGCATTTTGGGAGCCATAATGAAGGGCTAATGAAGAGCTAATGGCCTACCGGGATGCTAGCGACGCCGTCCTCCTCTGTACAGTACTGTATTCCTCCGCCGCTGCGCCGCGTAACTGTATTCTTCTGCCGCTGTGCCGCTGCGCTGCCGCGTTACGACGTTTAACGTCGTAAAACCATTGTAAAACCGACGTAAAAATACGACTTAAAACCGACGTAAAACCGAACGTAACCGCGTAACGTGAATAAGGGAGATGCCATCGTAACTACAAAACGTCGTAAGACGAGACCGTCGTAACCTGAGGACTACCTATATATATAATGTAGTCAGGTAAGAGCTGGACTTGAACATTTACAGATATCCTTGTGCTGCACTTCAAAAAAAATTTGTAATTTCAATACAACCTTTCATCAACGTCAGAAGCAAATAAAGCAAATTTTGATTTTTTGATTTTTATCAAGGTCAAGGTTCTTTATTGTCATACGCACCACATGTGGTACATGTGATGGAAAAAATTGTGTACACTGGGTCCCAGTTACATCCAATAAAAGTATACATTGTAAAAGAAAAACAGTAACAAGATCTAAGATATGAGCACTAATAGTACAAAAACAATACACCAAACAACAGCAGCATGAACATGAGTCTGTTTGAGCAGATGAGTACGAATGAACACAGCAGCATGAAATAAATCAGCAGCATGAGATAAATCAGCAGCACGAATAGCCAGCAGCACATATCAACAATCAAGTGGCATTACAGTGATTTATTTTTTTTCCTCCACAGTGATAATCAGCTTCAGGGTAGAAGCTGTTTCTCAGTCTAGTGGTTCTACACTTATTCATCCATCCATCATCTTTACCTGCTTCTTCTTTTCCAGGTCACAGGGGTCACTGGTGCCCATGTCCAGCAGTCACTGTGCGAGAGTTGGGGACACCCTGGACAGGTCTCCAGCCATCACAGGGCATTTTGACTTTTATTAAAATAAAAAAGTTTGGAACCAATTTCAGAACAAATGGAAAATAATGGATGGATGGATGAAAAAAAATCAACTTACCTATTTGTAAATTGGTACACAGCATAAAATATAAATTACAAACATATTATATACCTTATTAATTTGAGCTAAGCTGTAATTTTATTCACATAATATGCCATAATAAAACCACCACAAGTTTTGAGTACATGTTTACATGATTTCAAGATAGAGCTCAAAATAGGAATATTTAGCAGTCATGTGTAAAGTGCATCTAAAAGCTATGGTGGATTTATTTCCAAGGCAACTTAGGATGGAGTACAGTGTGCAGAGGAGAATAAAGAGTGCTTTAAAAAAACGATGTATATGGAGCTTCACATTATGATATTAAAGAAAGAGATAAGTTTAACCTCTGACATTATTCATTAACTTAAACCAATCAAATGGTTTTCATGTTTAAAATAAATCAAAACAGCCAATGATTGCAAAATGAAAAGCACAGAGGACAAAATAAAAAGTTTTGTACCTCAGTCTTTAAATCCAATCAGTTTCCTTTAAGTTTTGCAACACTATCAGTCGAACATCCTTCCAAACCTCTTACTCAGATGTGCAACTTATTTTAAAAGTGAAAACATTGGCATCATCATTGGTATTTGATGTTAAGTTTGAAAGACTGGTCATGTTTCTAATCTCCACCAAGAGCTGTTGGTGTTTAAATTGAACTAAACAGCATTTAAAAACAAATGTAAGCCAAAAACTAATGAAATTCTAACATTTACAACCAAAGAATATGCCTATGGCTGATGTCTCCCTAACTCACTAGTGTCTAAAGTGCAGCCCAAGGGCCATTTGCGGCTCTTGGAGTGATTTTGTGCAGCCCAAAACTGAAGTTTAAGAATGGCATCATTTTGGCCAGCAGGCTTAAGAGGTCGATGCAGACTTTCTGCAAATTAGTTTTAACAGCAAAACGGATGATCTTTACTGATTTCTACCAGAGAAGAGACTTTTGGATGATAATTAATAAAACAGAGTAAAATATTTCAGTTGCTAAAATGATCAGGAGGGAAACTGGACATTTAAAATGAATATAACATGGTATCATCTGCATACGAGTTGATCAGCTTTATGAAACCTATGAATATGGTGTAGTAACTGATAGCTGGATGCTTTTTTAGAACTTTGATCAGTCTTTTGGGCCATCCATGGCCCAAAAGGTTGTTTGTTAATCTCATTGAGCCACAAGAACTCATTTTCAAGAGGGACCTGTTTAGGGTGCAGGGGTTAAGGGCCTTGCTCAGGGGCCCAGGGTGAGGCGAATGAGGGTGGAGGCAGTTGTGGGTGCTTCACCTTTTTCCACCCACATTTTTTGATGTTGTCGGTACCGGGGCTTGAACCGGCGATCTTCCGATCACAAGCCCACCGTCT
>JARVGQ010000672.1:15945519-15982643 GCA_031762355.1 Hypsolebias martinsi | reverse complement strand
CACACACACACACACACACACACACACACACACACACACACACACACACACACACACACACACACACACACACTGGCTGTCAAATGTCAGCAGCTACAGCAGAGCGCTGCAGTGTGTGAAGGCTTCACAGACAGAGATGATTGCTTGTGTTATCAGTGTTGAAACAGACAAATCAATCCTGCCTTGACAACCACACAATTAGCTGCTTTATTAGCTTGCTTGTAGACCAGCTCATCTGAAGGGGGGGAGTCAAGTACCCGCAAATAAATGTTCCACCCGAGAGGAGCGACGGCGGTGAAGAAGCGTACAGCCGTGTTCAGTGTGAAGAGCGGGAACGGGGGTGAAGATTGATTGGGCTGATTAAAGCTGATTTGCAGAGAGGATTAGAGTGTCTGCGCATTTCCACTTGTTGACCGTAACGAGTGCCACCCTCTTTTAGTCGCTCACCGACTGATGAGCACACACACACACACACACTCACACACACGTGCAGAAACACAGGCTTGTGAGCTCATACAGTTTTGTTATTGCCCAGCACCAAATGTTAAAGGTGATAATGGCTTTGGGGGTGTGTGGGGGTTGCGCTGTAAGAAAATGTTCATTCCATTCAAGATGGCTGCTACTGCCAAGCCGTTATAGAAATAGAAAACACAAAAATAGCTATGACAGTCAGTTTTACAGGCACTGACCTAAAATTGGGTGTGGAAGTAGCTGAGAGTCATTCCCAACACATACGTCAATGATTGTACAGCACCTTTTAACTTAAAGTCAACTTTAACTTCTTGTTGGCAAAGTAGTTGTGACCTACTAGATAGATTTTAATGAACGTTTTTTTAATGAATGTATTATTGGTTGTCCATCAACAGCTGATAAACAATCAGAGCCAATCCATTCCTGATGGCCACCAGAGCCAGCTGACTTTCAGAACCACAAACAAAACATCATCTTTACAGATGTTGAGCTAAAATTTGATGTGGCAGTAGCGGAAAGTGATTTGCATTGACCACTACATGTTGCACAGCTTTGTATAAAACGTTTGGTTTCAACTTGTCTTGTCAGAACCATTTGTCTTTTAGCAAAACCTCTCATTATTAACCTTTATTTAACCAGGCAAATCCCATTGAGATCACAGATCTCTTTGACAAGGGAGGTCTGGGACTGAAGACAGCCATGAACAACTGGATGTTTTTCAGACTTTCATAAATTAATTATTAAACTGTATGTACATCAACAAATACGGTAATTAACATTTAGTCACTCTAGTTCAAGATGGCTGTCACAGCTAAGTAACATCAGCCATCACAAATATGGCAAAAATTACCAATAACAGGTGGATTTTAGTTTAAACCCAATAGGTGCTGGGTGAAATGCATTTGTCAAGGAATGCTAGATCTTTAATTTATTCCCCCTCCCCCCACCAAATACATCATATTTGATTTGACTGAATGAGAATTTCTATGGAAGTATGAAAAACCATGCAGGTCATGATTCTTTTTTTTATGATCAGCGCTCTAAAATCACTGCTGCTGCTGCTGCAGACATACGACCCTGTTTCTGCCTTTTCATATCACCAGCTGGCATTTCTAAATGCTGTAAACATAAACACCACCAGACCAGAGCTGCTTCCCAGAATCCAGGCAGCAGCTTTTTGAGCCCAAGTGGCTCAGAGAATTAATGAGTGCAATCAGATGTTCTGGAGGACAACTCATAATCTGATGTCTTGGCAAAGACGTTTGTTGTTTGATGAAAAACTATGTGCACAACTAGCGAGGCTTTGATTGTACGTGTGTGGGATCGCAGAGAAGGAGAAACGATGTAAATGTAAAAAAAAAAAAAAAAAACTGTGAGATTCATCTATACAGGAGGAAAGGCTTAAACAAAAGTTTTATATTGCTGTAGCTTTGTTGTTAAATTTCAGTTTTGTGATACTCAGCTAAGGGTAGTATCTCACAATGGTACAACTTTTTTCGTCAATTGGGACTAGTTGCTCGAAACTGCAAGAAAATAGCAGAAGAGTTAAGAGTTAAGCTAATTTTCACCTACAGTCCCACTGAAATCGGAATGATTGTGGTCATGTGACCAGAAAGCTGTGTGATTGTGTTTTGAGTGGCCATAAAAAAAAAAAAATTAAAACATTTTATTTTGGTGGACACTGTTTGCAAAACTGCATTTTTGGCCGTGCACATTAGTATGGTGCCAAAATCCTGCCCACCATGGTTGCCATTCATCTATGACATAATCTCCTGAATTATATATATTTGGACAAGTTTGTTCAGCAATTATTTATTATCCTGCTGTTTCTTAGAAACGTAGAGCTCCTGAGCAGTTTTGAAGATACAGATGTAGCTCTCTGGTATTAAAGAAACTAAACTGAGAAGGGTTTGAGATACTTGTGAGAACTCTGACTATGTTGTGAGAAAAATTGTTGCACAAATAATGAACATAATTCAGTTTACAAGACCATGTGAGCACCTGTGACTTATGCTGGTAAAGACACTGACAGTTTGAACAATCCCTCACTGATATCATTTGCAGCCCAGTTAGGCACTACCATATGGTAGCACGCCATAATAGAAACATATCAACATACTTCTTAGGTAAGTATCATATTCTTTTGCTATAAAAGAAACAAACAAAAAAACTCACTTGTGGGTTTGTATGAGATTTGAACCCATCACCTAAACCTTAAGTGAGAATTGTACCGCCAGACCAGCGAGCCAGCTGTGTCTACGGCTGAGGATGTAGTCAGCAACATGCACAATGGTAAACAGATGTTTACCATGACACTTGCAACATTCCATTTGAGGTTTGTTTCTAAAATACTTTTTTAGTAGAGCCATATTGCCCAACTACTTCACTGACACCCCCTTGCCCCTCCCCATAGGAGCGAGTGAGAGTGTAAATGGCTGCTTGTCTCCATTTGTCCATGTGACAAACTTATGACAAACTTCCTGGGCCTCCCAGCCTCCTCCCAGAGAAACTACCAGAGATGGGTACCAAGTCAAAGTGGATGGGCAACATGACTCTGCAAATAAGTGTGGGATTCCTGGGTTTTCTGTTTGTCTGTTCACTTTCCCTCCACAGCCAGTCAACCAACAGCTCAGCTGCTGCCGCTCTGAGGAGGACTGGGCTCCTACTTAATTAAGCAGCTGCCAGCCACCTCTTTGGTGCGGGGACATCTTCTGCCATCTGGACCTTCCATGGCCTGGCTCATCTGGTCCTCTCTCTCTCTCTCTCCACTGGATCTCGGTCCTGTGGACTCACGGTGTCTCATCACCATCGACATCATCCTCCACTCGGTTTGGGTCAACCTGCTCCTCTCTCCACCGGTAACCTCTCCTTTGGATTTTCATCACACCCAGGATCCCTCTCTCCACTCCTCCTCATCCATCCCCTACAAAAACAAAGGATCAACTCTTGCTCTACAAATCATTACATCAATCTGTCAAGAGGATATATGACTCATCGTCTCCCTTTCTTCCTTTCCAGCTGCTCGAGTCCTTAATCTGCACCTGTAAATAAAATATCACTTACCTTTTTTTTATTTTTATCCAGCCTCGTGTCCTTACTTCCTTGGCCTGCTATTTGGGGGTCGACGTTGTACAAATCCTGATAATTATTTGTGCCCTCTTCTTCCTTTATGGATCACGACTGTCGCCCATGTCCAGCAATCACTGTCCGAGAGGCGGGGTACACCCTGCACAGGTCACAATCCATCACAGGGACACATGGAGATGAGACGACCAACCATTCGCACTCGCACCTAGAGACAACAGTTACTAATTAGTCTAACACACGTTTTGCTCTTTCAGAGGAAACCTGAGTACCTGGAGAAAACAGAGAGAACATGGCTACTTCACCCAGAATGCCTGGAAGGTGAACCTATGATCCGCTGGGGCTGGCCTAATGTCTGGTTTCATTAGGCTTTGGCAGTGAGACTGAGACCTGGCTTTTTAGACTAGGACTATGATTCTCGCTTGGGTGTGAGGGGTTCTGGGTTCAAATTCCAGACAAGCTCTTTTATCACTAACTCGAGGAAGATAAAATTAATTTCAAATGATATACTGCTGGAAAGTAAAAAAAATAATAATAATTTTAACATAATTGGGTGGCAGCTTAGCCAAGTGGTAGACGGGTTGTCTTTTTATTGCAGGGTTGGAGTTTGAATCCCCAGCCCCTACAGCATGCCAGCATGCCCTTAAGCTAGAACTCTCTCTCACATCTCGTGTCTTTAAGGAGTATTAAAAAGTGTGCTCTAGGTGATTTGGAATTATGAACTGAGAGATAGGAATGACATAATAAATAGATATTGGCTTCGACAGAGATATTTTCAGCTGAAGACCCTCTGACTGGGCCAAGCAGGATACAAAGACATTTACAATTTAACACTTATTTTATGAACATGACTAATTACATCTCCATTAGGAATCGAAATTGGGCTTTTTGTGCCAGTCACAGACTTGGTAAGAGGATTAATCCCTTATTAATGTTAATAGGACAGTGACAGTTTGTTTAGATGGCAAATATAATGGTGGAGGAGAGGTCTATCACCATATATATATTTTTTAAATCAAAACAAAATATGAGGAGGTTCATTTAAACAAGGTTGGTCAAACTTACACATGTATTTAAACACTGAGACAAAGGCAGCGTGCAGAACTCACAAGGGGATTCAAACAGTTGAGGCAAACACACAGAAAAAAAGGCTGAAACACCCGCTGCAGGGAACAGAGACAAACTAGTACAGGAGGAAGGGAATAAACACCTGACCGGGTGATAATTGGAAACAGATGAGACTAATTAGTGTGGAGTTAAACAGCAGGGACAGGAGGCAGCAGAGGAGGCCCACATCAGGATCCACTTCTTGTAGTGCTGAAAGGAACAGTTTTTAGTGGGCTTCTTAATACAGTAGTCTGTAAATGTTTAAGAACTGAAGAGAGCAGCTGTTGGTGGGGAATTTTTGTCCCATTCTTGTCTGATGTCAGATTCTAGCTGTTCAACAGTGTGGCCTGTTCTTTGTTGGATATTTGCTACATCATGCATCAAACACTTTCAGTTGGAGAGAGGCTTCAGCTGCAGGTGAGCCAGGTCGTCACCTGAACTCTTACTACAACTCCATGCTGTTGTCATGGATGCAGTCTGTGGTTTTGCTTTGTCTTGCTGAAATATGCAAGGCCTTCCCTGAAAAAGACGTTGCCTGAATGAACATGTTGTTTTGAAACATTTCTGCACAGATGGTGCATTTCCAGATATGTAAGCTGCCCATGCCATATGTACTAATGCATCCCCATATTATCAGCCATAAGAGTTTGAGGTCCATTTTATTAAAAAAAAAAAAAAAAAAAAAAAAAAAACAACAAGATGGCATCTGAGGTGTCCAGCTGTTTACGAGGTTGTCTTAAAACGCAGCCGTGAAGGCTACCTATGGGACAGATCTGGTTGGCAGGCCATAGACTGAGGAAGTCCTCTGGATGGGGGACGAAACATTCCTCACTTAAAGAAACTGCTCCAGATGACACGATTTAATCCTTTTTTTTGATGGTATCTGTGGCTAAAAATAGACGTTCAAATTTGGATTTTGTGACCTTCCATTTTGCTTCAGCCCATTTCAATTGACCTTTGACCCAGAGAATATGGCTGCATTTCTGGACGCTTCTCATATATCTTCTTCTTTGCATGATAGAGCTTTAACCAGCATGTGTAGACGGCATTGTGAAGTGTGTTGCCAATTAACACGGTTTGTTGAAAATGGCTCCCCAGCTGTTTTTCCTGTATATTTTTTACTTTTATAGAATTCCATTACCCTGTCCCAATTTTTTACATCAATTTTAGCCATTAAATATATAATTATTGTTATAATTATTAGTTTAAACATATAATGTTTACTATGTTCCACTGTGAGTAAGATTTGGGTTCGTACAATTGGCAAATCCTTGCATTTTGTTTGTATTTATATTTTACAAAACATCACAACTTTCAGTGTTGTAGTAGCTGCACATCAGCTGCAACACATACTTCTAATGCAGTACATTGCACAACATCTTATAGTAAAACATGGCAATTTTTGTTTTTGGAAATTAATTCTGAGTCAACAGGAGATGAGTTGCTCCTACTTTCTTCTGAAAGGTTCATTCTTTACCTCCTGACTGATACTGCAGCATTTATTATTATTTTAACAATTTTAACTTGGACACTTATCTCACTGTACTCTTTCTAATTTGTAAGGTCTCTCTTATTTAAGCTCTAACAACTTCCTTCCTTGTGGAGCTACGATGTTGACAAATGTTAAGAAGCACTTATCCAGCAGCCCCTTTTTAATTTAACCTGCAGCGGATTAAATTTAAAACTCTTCTACTCTCCTACTGAAAGCAACTTTGGGTTCAGTGTTCTGGTTCGTTTCCAGTATGTGGAGAAGTTGGGAAATAAATCATAAACCTTATGGCTGGTGGACCACCGTTTCTCGATTTGAAGGCTTAAAGTGATCAGAGCAGGTGCTCACAGCTCATTTAACAAACCATGTTAAGGTTGTTTGACTTGAGAAAAGTCAAAGATGTTCCTTCAGTGAGCAGAGGCCTCTGGTACGTCAAGTTGCAATTAATGATGTTTCAGTAGATTTTAGCTCGAACCTCTATAACGTTGTGTTGTCTGCTCTGTTGAGTACCTGCATCACAAACAAAACAATAAATTATATTTAATTTGATTTTTTTTTTCAAAGTTAGTTAACTGAGAGCAGTTTGTGCAACTACAAGTAAAGTCTCTGCTTCTTGATTTTCACTGCTGTGCCATGTGAGTTGGGCGATCATGTAATTATTTGTGTGTTTGTTAGCAAAACATCACACAAACCACTGGACAGATTTTAACGAATTTCTCAGAAAGTAGTCATTGGATGCACTTCTACAATTTAACTTTTGGAGTCTCCCCAGATCAAGTTGGCCACCTCAGCTAATCAATATTAGTAAAGACAGAAATGGCTATAGCTCAGACATTCAGATAAAGTTTGGTGTGAGACTTATTCACGTAATATACGTTGAACATTCCATGTAAATTTTTGCAATTTCCACTGAGCGCGCATCAACCCCCTCCCTCCCTCTCCTGTAAGTTTCGTTTCAGTACCGTATTTTTGGTGTAAAGTCGCATAAACGCCGTAACTTCAAAGCAATGCTTTTCAACGGGAGCGCATTCGTAAAGTCGAATCGCCGTAAGTCGAATCGCCGTAAGTCGAGACCGCCGTAAATCGGGGACTACTTGTATTATGAATGATGCAGACGTGGTTTTATTTCCTGAACTTAAAAACAGGAACACAATAGTGTGAATTCTGGCAGCACAACACTTTCAGCTTCCTCACAGTCAACTTCGGCTGATTTTTGAAACAATCACAAAATAATTTTTTTTTTTTTTTTTTTTTTTTTGAAGAAAGTTTTAATTTTTACAGTAAAAGTATGTCATCCTTACGTGCACAAATTCCCCTGTAGGTGACAGGTGCACAGAGTCTTTTGCCACGTGTTGCCCCTGAGCCAGGCACTAAAGCTGTCCCTGGGTATGAAGCTCCTTCAGCTGCCTGACTGTGGCTCAGAGAGGAGTGAATGAAACATTGTTTTCAGGCAGTGAATGGTCAATGTACCGCTTCTTTCGCACCACTTCATCTGAAGTGGCGGCAGCTTGTGGACTGTGACTCTGCTGCATGTTTTTATCAGTCCAACGCTGGTGTCGGATCTCCATAACGAGCATGGATTGCTGTGTCCTCGTTAACCTGTATGTTTATTTACCGCAGTGCCGAAGCAAGGTCGAAAGCTCATATTTGATGCACTTACAGCCTTAGTGAGGGCTGTTTGTTCACATAAACTTGTTTTTAACTATCATGCTCATTTATGTGCTTGATTCAACCTTATGAGTCAAAGATCTCATCCAATACTAAGAGTTGGAAATTAGAGGGGAAATGTAGCTGAAAACATTAACGGGTCACACAGAGCATCCTCTCCCACTCATTAAACATGGCCTCTTATCTGGTCGGGGTGCCTTCTATTTTCGTCCACACATCACATGCAAAACAGCTGTGAAGAGCTGCCTGTATATTTAACTGTATTGTGAGGGCGCCGGGGGGCTGAGGTTGGCTTAGCCCATTACTGCTGCACAATAGAGACTTTGAGAAGAGACAGCAAGAGGAAGGAAAGATCCTCCACAGTGGGACAAAAATAGACTGCTGAGTGTGTGTTGCATTGTGGATTCAGCAAGTGTGACTGAGCCACGATAGACATAGAGACTACCGTGTTCTTCTGAGGGTTAGCATGGACTTTACAGAAACTTGGTTTGTATGTGGGTTTGATGAACTGCTGCCAAAAAAATGAGGAATGGAGGTTGTAACTTGGGATTGCAGTTTTAAGCAAAAACACTTCAGCTTGTTTAGAAGCAGTGAAACCATCTTCACAAGCGGCTGTGGCTGAGTGGTTAGAGCAATTGTCCTTCAATACAAGAGTTGGGGGTTTGAATCCACCAGCAGTCACATGCCGAAGTGTCCCTGGGCAAGACACTGAACCTCTCATTGCCTCCGATGTGTGTCCCTTCGGTGTATGAATGTGATAAAACTCTGATTAGTCTCTTTAGAATGATTTGTTCAATTAGCTTTGTATAGATCTAGAGTACTGTATGAATGGGTACATGAGGACACTGATTGTAGTGTACATCACTTTGAGTATCTGGATAAGGTAGGAAGGCACTATATAAATGCAGTCCATTTACCATTTACAAGCGCTGATCTCAGCTACACCATTATGATTTAGACCGTTGCCTGGTTTGTGTTTTGCTAAAGAAGTGTTATGGGGGTTTGGACTTGCGGTGAATTCAAGTTTACTCATTCCAAGTCCTGCAGCTGACAAACCCTCAGAGGCTTTGGGTACAAACACATTCTGCTGCTAATCCTGCTAGCTGTGGTTCTTTATATTACTTCATTTTCCCAGATGCAGTGGATCATGTGGTGGTGGTGGTTGAGTGGGGGGGGGGTCATCTATTCTGACAGTAAAGCTGAGCTCACCCATTACCATTCTTTCCACTTTATAATCCTTTCAAAATAAACTGCAATAACTTTTCTGACTTGTTTTGTTTGTTTGTTCTGTTGTTCAGGAAGGACATAAGTAGTAAAAAGAAAGTCCACCCAAGCACGGTTAAAAAAAAAAAAAAAAACACTTGGATCAAACAAACAAAAGAAAATGACCATGACCGTCTCATCAATTCCTTATATTTGCCCATTTTAACTAAAAGTTGATTATTAGAAAATCACTGTCCATCCAGCACATAGACTAAATCAACAAAATACCTTTTACAAGTGATGTCATAGTTTAGAAGAGATTTTAATTCCAGGAAAATTGTTTTTTTTTCTTTTCCTTAATCATTTTATTAATACCAACTAAAAAACAAACTTTGCTACGAAATGATTGTTCAGAGGAAGAAAAAAAAATAAACAGACTTTGCAGCGTTTGAAATACCTGAAGTGGCAAAAGGAAGTGCGCTAAAGAAATGCCCTCATGATGTACGGAAAGAATGGATGATATAAGATCCAGTGAGACAAATAATAATTAAAACGTGAGAATTTGGAGTTTAGGCATCTGTGGCGCAAGCGTTGCCACAACAGTTGGATTCCTACATGGTACAGTGTCGTCAGTGGTTGCACTGTTTTCAGTTGGTATGAAGGATGGATTGTTTTGGTTGTGGATGGATTGTTTCACAACCCAATAAAACCTCTTTCACAACTTGCTGTAGCTGACGTTCAGTCACTTTTATCTGGTTTGTTCTCAAATTTATATTTAAAATTTATTCTCAACACTTTAATGTTGTTGCCAGCATTTCAACTACATTGTTCATTTAATTTTCTTTACTCTTAAAATGAGGTTTTTTTTTTTTTGTTTTGTTTTTTTTGTCAGTGTTCCTAATATTTCTTAATGTTCTTGTAGCATGTCTGTACATTTCTTGCTTCAGGGGTTTAGGGTTACAAATTCACAGGAAGGTTGTGATGTTTATCTGTTCACCTAAATTTATAAGGCAGCTCAATGAAATGAAGTTGCTCAAATATTAGAAATACTTTAAAATCAAGTTGAAGCCATTACTGGGTTAATAAACCATCACAGAGACGCAGATCCATACATTGTATTTAAAAAGTGGTGGTCAGGTCTCAGATCGTAAAGTGACATGTCATCATGCCTGTGGTCACAAACATTTCTGTTTTTGGCTTTATTGACAATGTAACATAATCTGAATCAACACAGCTGACTGAATGTGGACTGTGGCAGGCCTACGTGTATCAACTGTATACAAACATCCATTACTGTTGTCTGAATCCTTCTCAGTACCAGGATTGTGGAGACATTTTTAATCTGCACTGGTGCAAATTTAGTTAAACCTGATTGAAAGGATCATTCTACTGCTGATCAGTGATACATATTAATAAGACAAAGCTCACCATGAAGTCTTGTTTTGTGAACTCTTATGAAGCATTCACACTACTGTGATCCATTTTTCTTCTGTATGTTTCTCAGTGTGAATCTCATCCTGCAGTTTTCAAGCTATTTCAACAAATCATTTATCAAAACGTTCAGCTCGTTCAGAAGGGTGCTATGACTTTTGGTATTGGTGAAACTTTAGGTTTTTTTTTTTGTTTTTTTTTTGTTTATATTTTGCCTTTTCTGACACATTTTTTTCTCACAAGAAATGAATTGAGCTCATTTTACATCTTTCAGAGCTTTAGGTCTGTTTACAACCTTTTACTGATCCTTTCACTTTTTTCAGCTTCCTTGTGCGAATTTAAACTTTTTTCCAGCTAATTTCAGCCTTTTTTTTCCCCCAACTGTTTTGTGCTCCTTTCTGCAAAATTCAGATTTTCTACTGTACTATTTAGCGCTTTTATGCTAATTAAGCTTTTTCAGCTAATTCCACATTTTTTGCGCTCATTTCAACTTTTTTCAGACTAATTCAGCAAAAATATTCTCTCTCCACTTCCTTCTTGTAATTCCAGCTTCTTTCTGCTTTTTTAGCTACTTTTCAGCTGTTTTTTTGCACATTTCTGCTTTTCCACTTTTTTATGCTTATTTTTGCTTCTTTCAGCCTAATTGGGATTACGTGCTCTCTCTACTTCTTTCTACTAATTTAAGCTTATTCTACCTTTTCAGCTAGGCTTTTAGCTTTTCTTTTTTATTTTTTAGCTTATTTCAGCTGTTTTCAGATAAATTCAAATTTTTCATGGTAAATGCTGGCACTTTCAGCCTAATTAACATCCATCCATCCATTATCTTTACCCGCTTCTTCCATTTTGGGTCATGGGGTCGCCGGTGCCCATGTCCAGCAGTCACTGTGCGAGAGGGGGGTACACCCTGGACGGGTCGCAGGTCCATCACAGGGACACACAGAGGCAAACGAGACAAACAACCATTCACACTCTCACTCACATCTAGGGACAATTTAGAGTTACCAATCAGCCTAACATGCATGTTTTTGGTCTGTGGGAGGAAACCGTGGTACCCGGAGAAAACCCACACATGCATGGAGGGAAATTGCAAACTCCACCCAAAATGGCCCCCGGACCGGGATTTGAACCAGAGTAACTTGCTTGCTGAGATGCAGCAGCTGCACCACCGTGCTGCCCTACATTGATAATATTAAAGAAAACCTTTGACACTGTCAAAAGTGTTTGTTCCTGCATTGCTACACAAATGTTCATTGTAAAGCAAATAATTATGTAAATAATAGAAATAACTCTCAGGTCTTTTTTTTTTTCAGGCTTAAAATGCATCTGAAAAAATATAGTAAATAAAATATTAATAGACAAATGTAAGGAAACATAACATAATGTAAATGCTCACATTAATAATATAGTCTTTAAGAAAGTAATTGACTCAAAATCAGTAAGTTAGTAGTAGTAGTTTTTGTTGTAGCATTAGTAGCAATAGTAATAGAAGTAGTACTAGCAGAAGCAGTGGTAATAGTAGTAACAGTAGTAACAGTAGGAGTATCACTGAAATTCAATCTCCCTGGTTTATTACGAGGAATTTATGTTTTGTGTATTAAAAGTTAGATCTATAGGTAAAGGTTTACAGTATTTCATCTATACACCACTGCACTCTGTATTTATTGGTCAGCTGGTCATCATTAGCTTCACGCAGACTCTCACGCTGGTACGGTTTCATCTTTAAATCACTTCTTGGTTGGTTTAATTCATACATCTCCTCCTACATGTCATTATGTGAGTGCAGCTACAGCGTGTGTTCTCAGGACATTATTACCTGCAGCATCCACTCAGTGCGGGCCAAATTTGGCAAAAAGGCCTTCTCTTACTCTGCTCCTGTGACCTGGAACACCTTGCAGAAACATGTGAAGTTGTCCACTTTGACCACTCTAAGGGATTTTAAACTACTATTAAGTTCATTGAAAAAAATCAATGCAGACATGTTCCTGTTTTAGTATTTTATATTGTTTTATTATGTAGCTTGATTTTGTTTTATTTTTATATTGTTTATTTTATTTACTTTCCATTTTATTTGCTTTTATTGTCTGTACCTCATCTGTGTTCCCTGTTTAAAATGGGTCTCTCTTGTAAATGAGTCCTCATGGCTCAATGAGACTAACTTGTATAAATAAAGGTTGAATATTTGACTCATGAGTGGAGCTACCTTTCGTTTGGCAACAAAATTAACCATCCCTGTGCCGAAACACAAAAATCACAGTCAAACTTTGTGTTTTGTACTGTTTGATGTACAAAAAATCTGTTTCTGTGGAAAGCTTGTACAATTTTTGAAATCACAGAAATCATGAGCATGAGATAATTATCATATTCTTGATTATAACAAAAATGTCTTACCAAGGATCATATAGCGTCCATTTTGTCTGTCTGGTCACTTTGTAATAAGCCATGAGATGTCCTGAATTGATTACCCCTCGCCATAAACTATTTGATCGTTTGAAGAAAATCACGATGGTCTTTACATTTTCGTGTTTACCACTCTTGTGTTTTTGACCAACATAAATCAGAACAACCTCACGGGAGGTCAACATCCGTAACGACAGCTTCGGTCAAGTCTGGACTTTGCCTGACAAGTTTGAACTCTGGCCTCTGTGGTAACATCACCGCCTCTTGGGTGGCTTAGAATTGCTCTAAATAGCTGGTATTTCCCACCATGAACAAAGATGAGGAAAACCCACCGTCGCCAGTCAGAGAGCGCAGACGGTGCAGCAGAACTTAGTAACGTCCCTCATATGACTGAATTGGCGATTGTTGACCTTCATTGTCTGTGAATGAAACTGAGGACACATGTTGGGTGGTAAAAGTGTCAAAGCCTGGCTGAGGGTCCATTGTACTGGTTTCCAGTGGTAGCAGCTCAGCTTTGTTCCCTGTGTTGTTCATCATTAGCATATCAATATTCAGAGGGGTTGATGGTGGGCAGAGGTGGCAGCCTTTTTAGCCTTATAGACCCTCACAGACACAAAAAACAAGACATGTTTTCAGCTCTGAAGGGCCAACTGTTGAGTTAAATACACAGCTGATGAAGAGTCGTTTCATTTCTCTATGGTCGGGAAGCAGCGCTGCAACTTGGTGTATTTTTTTATTATTCTTTTTTCCTCAATAGAATAGAATCTGTTTCCCTTCTATTGTTTTTGAAGCACTTTTGACCCATTTCTCCAGTTCTCCTGGATGAATAACAAAAGGCAAAATGGTGTCACCCCTTTCCACCCCACCCCTCCTTCTACTCAAGCCAGCTGACCCCAAGACTGGCAGGCTGGTGGACAGTTAGCCTCATCTAGTATTGTGTGTTTGTGAGTGTGTGTGTTTGTGGTAAAGCCAACAAAGTATCGGTTAGTGCGAGGGCCAAACGGAGAAGCGGTTGGACAGTTTAGCCAGCTGCTAGGGGTTGCGAGCCTCAGCTGGCCTGGTCAGTGAAACCTTGCCAGATGGAGCCCTTTTCAAAACAAAGAGAGTTGCCTGCTATAGCTGCAAACTAGAGGCCGGTTAACAAAGCGGGTGCAACTTTAATATTGATACATTGCAAAGCCTTGAAAACTCTGAAGGAGCTTCATTGAGATCTGGATCATACTGGAGTTCTAACGCAGCTAAAACCTGACACAACCTTGAATATGTAGAACATCTAAACAATGTTTACTGACATTTTTTATAAACTTGCATCATCTGGATGCACTTTCAAACTTTCTGTCCATATCAAAGCTTCACATGCTTGTTTAACTCTTCCTGTCTTTTTTTTTTTTTTCAAACCGCAACAGGCTGATGTGTCTTGGGATGAAACTGTTTAAGAGTAACCAAGCCTGGGTAATGAGGCGTGTGATTGGTCCCCTCCCTCCTGGACAAGGCCACTCTTTAGAAGATATGATTGATCACGACAGCAGCACAATGGTGGCCTGGTGTCAGAGGGGTGGCATGGGTGCACACGGACCCCCCGCAGCAGCGCTCATTCACCCAACTCAGTTAAAAGCAGTTGCACACAGACAGCATGCATACAGTATACAGTACATGAGTTGGTGACATATTGAGCTGTAAAATCTATAAATCTTATCATGAAAATCAACATGATAGAACAAGAGATTCTGAAAAGCTATAAAAGAGAAGCTGATTTCCAAAATGTTTAATATTTTTCAGTATTTTTGCCATCATGGTCTCACCTTTGCTACTTTTCCTTTAGGTAACCAACTATTGCTTGTTTTTCAAAGACGGATGCTTAATATCAATGCTATCCATTCAATACAAGTAGGATGTCTTGTCTTTAATAGTTCTTTATAAAACCAAAAATGTCAAATGAAATATTTGTTAAAATCAGTTTAAGGAGCACCATGACGTGAACACATTGTTTTCAATGAGGAAAAAAATAGCCAAACGAGTTAGAAACATGGAATTATGTCTCTTAATATAGCTTAATATGATATTTAGGTTTTACACCTGCACATAAACAATTAGTTTTTCTACAAACAAAATCAAAACATCTTAAATAATATACTGTACTAACATAAATGTATTTGTGTCATTTTCTAATCATCTTGAAACACACCTGATTTTAAGAAAAGCTGCATTTATAAAACTAGAACGTTTTCCTCCAGATAAGTGTCCCCACTTGAACGGCAGCAGAGGTTTCATCTGAAACATTTGGTTTGTTCTTTTGAAGACGCTCTTGTTCGCGTGGCACTTATTGTGACGGCCGAACCAGCTCATTAAGGTCAAAAATCAAGATCTCGTAGGTGCAAAAGACAGAGCCCTTATGGAGGACCATTAAATTTGCTTGTGGCAGCTGCTCTCATGATGAGACGCAGGTGGGTTAACACTGTACCAATTTTCTGTAAGGATGCTGGGTGGATACTGGCACGTGGGAAACAAAAAAAAAAAAAAATAGGATCAGAGCTTCGACGGGGATTGGGTCATCTTAAATCTTTTTTTTATCCACGCCCATCCTCAGGGGTTGCCACAGTGAACGAACTAGCCCAAAGACTTGGCAATAGTTTTTACGCTGGATGACAAACCAGAGGTCACCGAGCTACCACAGCCCTATGTGTGGAGCAAAGAGCTGCAATCTAGGGCACCTGGGGGAGCAGATGGTGGGAGTTAAGGGCCTTGCTCAAGGGTTCAGAGTGGGGCAAATGAGGGTGGAGACCTGTGTGGGGGCTTCACCTTTCACACCCACATTTTGATGTTGTCACCAAGGATGTCAAAACGAATTGAAAAAAAAAAAAAGAGAAAGTTGCTTTAAAAAAACTTAAATTTTTAACATCTTCTTTAGCATTTCTGTTATCTTCAAGGACGTAGGAAGTAGGGGTGCAGAGGGTGCTGCAGCACCCCTTGTTCTTCCAGAGGACGTGCATGGCTAAAAACAGGGTTGAAGAGAAAGAAAACAATTTTCATTAGTTTTAATTCCACTAATTTTATTTTTATTTATATAATAGTAATAGTATAAACAGCACTGTTGTTACATTTGTGAGTAAAATTTTACAACCACTTAAAACTCACAAAGAGTGACCGGATTGTAGGTCATGATTGCAATTTTATAAATATTGTCTGTTCAGGATGTAGAAAATGTATCTTAATGCCTGGGTTCAGATATAGCTTGTCTGTTTATTCCTTTTTAGTAAACGGAGTCAATTCTTTTTTCTGTCATACATATAAAAAACAGTTTTTATTTTTTTCCACTGTGGATGAGAAGAGGAAAGCAGTCTTGTTTTTCCTGCTTTAAGCTCCTCCAGCTGTGTGGAAGCCTTTACAGATTTACATGGTCTTCCTTAATCTGCCCATTGCTTGTTTATCGGGTCTTGCTGACTTCATAAAAAAAATGACTCTCTCGTGTAAACATGCTTTTAAAAAAAAAAAGGAAAGGATACACTGATAATGATGATGAGATAATATATCATTATTTTCCCCATGTCTAATTGCCTTTGGAGCACTAATGATGAGCACACCAGTTGTTAATTGGCTTACACTGCTTGTGGGCCGGGCGGGTAAAATTGAATCAAAGCTGCACCAAATTATTAAGACGTGGCACCCAGCCAAAAACAGGCGGTGTTTCTTTCTGGCTAAACAAAAACGCATGCCAAAACAACCAGGTCCAGACCTACTTCCTGTGTCTTTTATTGTGTGTAAAGCTGATCAGACAGTTTTCATGCAGGCCAAGACAACAGCGCGTTCGCTCCATCCATTCGGATGATTCAGGTCTATTTTGATCCCCACAAAGGAGACGACGCAGAGATGGAAGAAACGCATGACAACAATGTCCAATTACCCCATTGTGCGCCTTTCAAAGACAGACACGTGCAACAAAGATAAGTAGGGAGAGATGGGAGGGCAAGTAGACTGGTGTGTGTGAGACAGAGAGAGAGAGACAGACAGAGAGAGAGAGAGAGCTTTAAATATAGCCTCGGGGGTGATGGAGCAGCCAGTTTAAGAGAAACTCCCCTTTCAGCACCTTGGACAGAGGCAGCGTTTGTTTTAAAGGTAAAGTGAAGCGCGTGCAGGCTCAGCTCTTCTCCACCCCCCCACTGCACACCTCTCCTCTCATCTCGGTCTTATTCAGAGGCATCACAGACAAGCAACTTGATGAAGACGCTTTCGTGTTTCTGAGGATAGACAACTCACTCCAGCGGATAAAAATCATTGGCCGCTCACACAGAGCTGCTTTTATTTTAATTTCATTTTGCTTTTTGTTTTTGTTGTTGTTTCTTATTCGATTTGAGCCTTTTTCCTGCCGTTTTTTTTCCTTCACTTGGAGCATCTTTGGGAAGATGCTGCTGGAACATCCGGGATCAAGTTGTCAAAGCAGCGGAAGTTTTTCCCGGTACGCCTCGGGTCAAGGTGAGACACGCACAGAAATGTTGAATAGCGCAGCAGCAGGACTGAAGGGTCCAGTTCACTCTGACAAGCATGAAATAGCTGCTTTAAAATACATAGTTTAACGCATTGCAAAAAGAATTGATGGATTTTTGGAGTGGGGGGGTGGGGGGAAGTCAAACATGGAGACAAAAGTTGCAGATGTTCCCTTTTTAAAAAAAAATAAAAAATCATCATCTCGTGAGACAGTTTTCCTGGCGTCTCTCTTTTATTTATTTATTTCTTTGCCCGGAGACGTTATGAATCCCTAATGAGCGCTCATTGTTGGAGAGTGGCACGAGCAGATGTTATGCGCGCGCTGTCACCTCACACCGCCGCCCACGGGAGCGCGGAGAGCAGCGCGCGGAGGACGCACCGAGCAGGGCGCGCATGCAGCCGCCGCTCCGATCAACAGGTGTCCCGTTTCATGCCCCCGACAGGTGGGACACCTGAGGTCCGAGGGGGCAAAGGAGGCGCTCTGGAGCTGAATTATAAATTAAAGCACCGCAGAGCTGCAGGTCTCACCTGCTGCGGGTTACAAATAAGATCCAGGTGCGTGACTGGTTTATTCCCAGGACCATCAAGATGATTGGGATTAAAGACTTTATTATTTCATCATCTTTCCAAGTTTCCTCTAACTGACTGCGCAGTCCTCTGATGGTCATTTTATGGCCCTGTTGTCACATTACTGTCGACTCAGCTCGCTTCAAAAGCCACCGATCAATAGGAAATAAGAAATATTACAAAGTATATGCGGGGAGAGAAAGGGTGGGAAGGAAGAGCATCCATGAACCCCACACACCTTTTCTCCAAAAACGCCTTTCATATACTGTTGAGATCCAGGCAAATAGGGCATTGATTTTAGATTCATCAGCGGCCTCGGGCTGCGTGGGGCCACTAGCCGTGATTTCCCCAGGCGCTCTTTTGTGCCAAAGATCAGTGTCAATAAAATTCATTGGGGTGCTGGCCCGATCAACATGTTATTGAACAGCCAGTCTCTCCCCTAAATAAACACTTGTCTCTGAGCGTTGCATACAACCGCGTGTGCATGCGCGTGCACGCCTGTGAAAAACGTGAAAGACAGTTTTAAACATAATGATTTTTTTTCTTTTTTTTAAATGAAATGAGGCAGGACTGATGTTTAGTGAGTTATTAAAAAATATTTTAACAGCCATGCTCTTGTAGCTTATTATTATTATTATTATTATTATTATTATTATTATTATTAATAATAATAATAATAATAATAATAATAATAATAATAATAAGCTACAAGAGCATGGCTGTTAAAATATTTTTTAATAACTCACTAAACATCAGTCCTGCCTCATTTCATTTAAAAAAAAGAAAAAAAATCATTATGTTTAAAACTGTCTTTCACGTTTTTCACAGGCGTGCACGCGCATGCACACGCGGTTGTATGCAACGCTCAGAGACAAGTGTTTATTTAGGGGAGAGACTGGCTGTTCAATAACATGTTGATCGGGCCAGCACCCCAATGAATTTTATTGACACTGATCTTTGGCACAAAAGAGCGCCTGGGGAAATCACGGCTAGTGGCCCCACGCAGCCCGAGGCCGCTGATGAATCTAAAATCAATGCCCTATTTGCCTGGATCTCAACAGTATATGAAAGGCGTTTTTGGAGAAAAGGTGTGTGGGGTTCATGGATGCTCTTCCTTCCCACCCTTTCTCTCCCCGCATATACTTTGTAATATTTCTTATTTCCTATTGATCGGTGGCTTTTGAAGCGAGCTGAGTCGACAGTAATGTGACAACAGGGCCATAAAATGACCATCAGAGGACTGCGCAGTCAGTTAGAGGAAACTTGGAAAGATGATGAAATAATAAAGTCTTTAATCCCAATCATCTTGATGGTCCTGGGAATAAACCAGTCACGCACCTGGATCTTATTTGTAACCCGCAGCAGGTGAGACCTGCAGCTCTGCGGTGCTTTAATTTATAATTCAGCTCCAGAGCGCCTCCTTTGCCCCCTCGGACCTCAGGTGTCCCACCTGTCGGGGGCATGAAACGGGACACCTGTTGATCGGAGCGGCGGCTGCATGCGCGCCCTGCTCGGTGCGTCCTCCGCGCGCTGCTCTCCGCGCTCCCGTGGGCGGCGGTGTGAGGTGACAGCGCGCGCATAACATCTGCTCGTGCCACTCTCCAACAATGAGCGCTCATTAGGGATTCATAACGTCTCCGGGCAAAGAAATAAATAAATAAAAGAGAGACGCCAGGAAAACTGTCTCACGAGATGATGATTTTTTATTTTTTTTTAAAAAGGGAACATCTGCAACTTTTGTCTCCATGTTTGACTTCCCCCCACCCCCCCACTCCAAAAATCCATCAATTCTTTTTGCAATGCGTTAAACTATGTATTTTAAAGCAGCTATTTCATGCTTGTCAGAGTGAACTGGACCCTTCAGTCCTGCTGCTGCGCTATTCAACATTTCTGTGCGTGTCTCACCTTGACCCGAGGCGTACCGGGAAAAACTTCCGCTGCTTTGACAACTTGATCCCGGATGTTCCAGCAGCATCTTCCCAAAGATGCTCCAAGTGAAGGAAAAAAAACGGCAGGAAAAAGGCTCAAATCGAATAAGAAACAACAACAAAAACAAAAAGCAAAATGAAATTAAAATAAAAGCAGCTCTGTGTGAGCGGCCAATGATTTTTATCCGCTGGAGTGAGTTGTCTATCCTCAGAAACACGAAAGCGTCTTCATCAAGTTGCTTGTCTGTGATGCCTCTGAATAAGACCGAGATGAGAGGAGAGGTGTGCAGTGGGGGGGTGGAGAAGAGCTGAGCCTGCACGCGCTTCACTTTACCTTTAAAACAAACGCTGCCTCTGTCCAAGGTGCTGAAAGGGGAGTTTCTCTTAAACTGGCTGCTCCATCACCCCCGAGGCTATATTTAAAGCTCTCTCTCTCTCTCTGTCTGTCTCTCTCTCTCTGTCTCACACACACCAGTCTACTTGCCCTCCCATCTCTCCCTACTTATCTTTGTTGCACGTGTCTGTCTTTGAAAGGCGCACAATGGGGTAATTGGACATTGTTGTCATGCGTTTCTTCCATCTCTGCGTCGTCTCCTTTGTGGGGATCAAAATAGACCTGAATCATCCGAATGGATGGAGCGAACGCGCTGTTGTCTTGGCCTGCATGAAAACTGTCTGATCAGCTTTACACACAATAAAAGACACAGGAAGTAGGTCTGGACCTGGTTGTTTTGGCATGCGTTTTTGTTTAGCCAGAAAGAAACACCGCCTGTTTTTGGCTGGGTGCCACGTCTTAATAATTTGGTGCAGCTTTGATTCAATTTTACCCGCCCGGCCCACAAGCAGTGTAAGCCAATTAACAACTGGTGTGCTCATCATTAGTGCTCCAAAGGCAATTAGACATGGGGAAAATAATGATATATTATCTCATCATCATTATCAGTGTATCCTTTCCTTTTTTTTTTTAAAAGCATGTTTACACGAGAGAGTCATTTTTTTTATGAAGTCAGCAAGACCCGATAAACAAGCAATGGGCAGATTAAGGAAGACCATGTAAATCTGTAAAGGCTTCCACACAGCTGGAGGAGCTTAAAGCAGGAAAAACAAGACTGCTTTCCTCTTCTCATCCACAGTGGAAAAAAATAAAAACTGTTTTTTATATGTATGACAGAAAAAAGAATTGACTCCGTTTACTAAAAAGGAATAAACAGACAAGCTATATCTGAACCCAGGCATTAAGATACATTTTCTACATCCTGAACAGACAATATTTATAAAATTGCAATCATGACCTACAATCCGGTCACTCTTTGTGAGTTTTAAGTGGTTGTAAAATTTTACTCACAAATGTAACAACAGTGCTGTTTATACTATTACTATTATATAAATAAAAATAAAATTAGTGGAATTAAAACTAATGAAAATTGTTTTCTTTCTCTTCAACCCTGTTTTTAGCCATGCACGTCCTCTGGAAGAACAAGGGGTGCTGCAGCACCCTCTGCACCCCTACTTCCTACGTCCTTGAAGATAACAGAAATGCTAAAGAAGATGTTAAAAATTTAAGTTTTTTTAAAGCAACTTTCTCTTTTTTTTTTTTTCAATTCGTTTTGACATCCTTGGTGACAACATCAAAATGTGGGTGTGAAAGGTGAAGCCCCCACACAGGTCTCCACCCTCATTTGCCCCACTCTGAACCCTTGAGCAAGGCCCTTAACTCCCACCATCTGCTCCCCCAGGTGCCCTAGATTGCAGCTCTTTGCTCCACACATAGGGCTGTGGTAGCTCGGTGACCTCTGGTTTGTCATCCAGCGTAAAAACTATTGCCAAGTCTTTGGGCTAGTTCGTTCACTGTGGCAACCCCTGAGGATGGGCGTGGATAAAAAAAAGATTTAAGATGACCCAATCCCCGTCGAAGCTCTGATCCTATTTTTTTTTTTTTTTGTTTCCCACGTGCCAGTATCCACCCAGCATCCTTACAGAAAATTGGTACAGTGTTAACCCACCTGCGTCTCATCATGAGAGCAGCTGCCACAAGCAAATTTAATGGTCCTCCATAAGGGCTCTGTCTTTTGCACCTACGAGATCTTGATTTTTGACCTTAATGAGCTGGTTCGGCCGTCACAATAAGTGCCACGCGAACAAGAGCGTCTTCAAAAGAACAAACCAAATGTTTCAGATGAAACCTCTGCTGCCGTTCAAGTGGGGACACTTATCTGGAGGAAAACGTTCTAGTTTTATAAATGCAGCTTTTCTTAAAATCAGGTGTGTTTCAAGATGATTAGAAAATGACACAAATACATTTATGTTAGTACAGTATATTATTTAAGATGTTTTGATTTTGTTTGTAGAAAAACTAATTGTTTATGTGCAGGTGTAAAACCTAAATATCATATTAAGCTATATTAAGAGACATAATTCCATGTTTCTAACTCGTTTGGCTATTTTTTTCCTCATTGAAAACAATGTGTTCACGTCATGGTGCTCCTTAAACTGATTTTAACAAATATTTCATTTGACATTTTTGGTTTTATAAAGAACTATTAAAGACAAGACATCCTACTTGTATTGAATGGATAGCATTGATATTAAGCATCCGTCTTTGAAAAACAAGCAATAGTTGGTTACCTAAAGGAAAAGTAGCAAAGGTGAGACCATGATGGCAAAAATACTGAAAAATATTAAACATTTTGGAAATCAGCTTCTCTTTTATAGCTTTTCAGAATCTCTTGTTCTATCATGTTGATTTTCATGATAAGATTTATAGATTTTACAGCTCAATATGTCACCAACTCATGTACTGTATACTGTATGCATGCTGTCTGTGTGCAACTGCTTTTAACTGAGTTGGGTGAATGAGCGCTGCTGCGGGGGGTCCGTGTGCACCCATGCCACCCCTCTGACACCAGGCCACCATTGTGCTGCTGTCGTGATCAATCATATCTTCTAAAGAGTGGCCTTGTCCAGGAGGGAGGGGACCAATCACACGCCTCATTACCCAGGCTTGGTTACTCTTAAACAGTTTCATCCCAAGACACATCAGCCTGTTGCGGTTTGAAAAAAAAAAAAAAGACAGGAAGAGTTAAACAAGCATGTGAAGCTTTGATATGGACAGAAAGTTTGAAAGTGCATCCAGATGATGCAAGTTTATAAAAAATGTCAGTAAACATTGTTTAGATGTTCTACATATTCAAGGTTGTGTCAGGTTTTAGCTGCGTTAGAACTCCAGTATGATCCAGATCTCAATGAAGCTCCTTCAGAGTTTTCAAGGCTTTGCAATGTATCAATATTAAAGTTGCACCCGCTTTGTTAACCGGCCTCTAGTTTGCAGCTATAGCAGGCAACTCTCTTTGTTTTGAAAAGGGCTCCATCTGGCAAGGTTTCACTGACCAGGCCAGCTGAGGCTCGCAACCCCTAGCAGCTGGCTAAACTGTCCAACCGCTTCTCCGTTTGGCCCTCGCACTAACCGATACTTTGTTGGCTTTACCACAAACACACACACTCACAAACACACAATACTAGATGAGGCTAACTGTCCACCAGCCTGCCAGTCTTGGGGTCAGCTGGCTTGAGTAGAAGGAGGGGTGGGGTGGAAAGGGGTGACACCATTTTGCCTTTTGTTATTCATCCAGGAGAACTGGAGAAATGGGTCAAAAGTGCTTCAAAAACAATAGAAGGGAAACAGATTCTATTCTATTGAGGAAAAAAGAATAATAAAAAAATACACCAAGTTGCAGCGCTGCTTCCCGACCATAGAGAAATGAAACGACTCTTCATCAGCTGTGTATTTAACTCAACAGTTGGCCCTTCAGAGCTGAAAACATGTCTTGTTTTTTGTGTCTGTGAGGGTCTATAAGGCTAAAAAGGCTGCCACCTCTGCCCACCATCAACCCCTCTGAATATTGATATGCTAATGATGAACAACACAGGGAACAAAGCTGAGCTGCTACCACTGGAAACCAGTACAATGGACCCTCAGCCAGGCTTTGACACTTTTACCACCCAACATGTGTCCTCAGTTTCATTCACAGACAATGAAGGTCAACAATCGCCAATTCAGTCATATGAGGGACGTTACTAAGTTCTGCTGCACCGTCTGCGCTCTCTGACTGGCGACGGTGGGTTTTCCTCATCTTTGTTCATGGTGGGAAATACCAGCTATTTAGAGCAATTCTAAGCCACCCAAGAGGCGGTGATGTTACCACAGAGGCCAGAGTTCAAACTTGTCAGGCAAAGTCCAGACTTGACCGAAGCTGTCGTTACGGATGTTGACCTCCCGTGAGGTTGTTCTGATTTATGTTGGTCAAAAACACAAGAGTGGTAAACACGAAAATGTAAAGACCATCGTGATTTTCTTCAAACGATCAAATAGTTTATGGCGAGGGGTAATCAATTCAGGACATCTCATGGCTTATTACAAAGTGACCAGACAGACAAAATGGACGCTATATGATCCTTGGTAAGACATTTTTGTTATAATCAAGAATATGATAATTATCTCATGCTCATGATTTCTGTGATTTCAAAAATTGTACAAGCTTTCCACAGAAACAGATTTTTTGTACATCAAACAGTACAAAACACAAAGTTTGACTGTGATTTTTGTGTTTCGGCACAGGGATGGTTAATTTTGTTGCCAAACGAAAGGTAGCTCCACTCATGAGTCAAATATTCAACCTTTATTTATACAAGTTAGTCTCATTGAGCCATGAGGACTCATTTACAAGAGAGACCCATTTTAAACAGGGAACACAGATGAGGTACAGACAATAAAAGCAAATAAAATGGAAAGTAAATAAAATAAACAATATAAAAATAAAACAAAATCAAGCTACATAATAAAACAATATAAAATACTAAAACAGGAACATGTCTGCATTGATTTTTTTCAATGAACTTAATAGTAGTTTAAAATCCCTTAGAGTGGTCAAAGTGGACAACTTCACATGTTTCTGCAAGGTGTTCCAGGTCACAGGAGCAGAGTAAGAGAAGGCCTTTTTGCCAAATTTGGCCCGCACTGAGTGGATGCTGCAGGTAATAATGTCCTGAGAACACACGCTGTAGCTGCACTCACATAATGACATGTAGGAGGAGATGTATGAATTAAACCAACCAAGAAGTGATTTAAAGATGAAACCGTACCAGCGTGAGAGTCTGCGTGAAGCTAATGATGACCAGCTGACCAATAAATACAGAGTGCAGTGGTGTATAGATGAAATACTGTAAACCTTTACCTATAGATCTAACTTTTAATACACAAAACATAAATTCCTCGTAATAAACCAGGGAGATTGAATTTCAGTGATACTCCTACTGTTACTACTGTTACTACTATTACCACTGCTTCTGCTAGTACTACTTCTATTACTATTGCTACTAATGCTACAACAAAAACTACTACTACTAACTTACTGATTTTGAGTCAATTACTTTCTTAAAGACTATATTATTAATGTGAGCATTTACATTATGTTATGTTTCCTTACATTTGTCTATTAATATTTTATTTACTATATTTTTTCAGATGCATTTTAAGCCTGAAAAAAAAAAAGACCTGAGAGTTATTTCTATTATTTACATAATTATTTGCTTTACAATGAACATTTGTGTAGCAATGCAGGAACAAACACTTTTGACAGTGTCAAAGGTTTTCTTTAATATTATCAATGTAGGGCAGCACGGTGGTGCAGCTGCTGCATCTCAGCAAGCAAGTTACTCTGGTTCAAATCCCGGTCCGGGGGCCATTTTGGGTGGAGTTTGCAATTTCCCTCCATGCATGTGTGGGTTTTCTCCGGGTACCACGGTTTCCTCCCACAGACCAAAAACATGCATGTTAGGCTGATTGGTAACTCTAAATTGTCCCTAGATGTGAGTGAGAGTGTGAATGGTTGTTTGTCTCGTTTGCCTCTGTGTGTCCCTGTGATGGACCTGCGACCCGTCCAGGGTGTACCCCCCTCTCGCACAGTGACTGCTGGACATGGGCACCGGCGACCCCATGACCCAAAATGGAAGAAGCGGGTAAAGATAATGGATGGATGGATGTTAATTAGGCTGAAAGTGCCAGCATTTACCATGAAAAATTTGAATTTATCTGAAAACAGCTGAAATAAGCTAAAAAATAAAAAAGAAAAGCTAAAAGCCTAGCTGAAAAGGTAGAATAAGCTTAAATTAGTAGAAAGAAGTAGAGAGAGCACGTAATCCCAATTAGGCTGAAAGAAGCAAAAATAAGCATAAAAAAGTGGAAAAGCAGAAATGTGCAAAAAAACAGCTGAAAAGTAGCTAAAAAAGCAGAAAGAAGCTGGAATTACAAGAAGGAAGTGGAGAGAGAATATTTTTGCTGAATTAGTCTGAAAAAAGTTGAAATGAGCGCAAAAAATGTGGAATTAGCTGAAAAAGCTTAATTAGCATAAAAGCGCTAAATAGTACAGTAGAAAATCTGAATTTTGCAGAAAGGAGCACAAAACAGTTGGGGGAAAAAAAAGGCTGAAATTAGCTGGAAAAAAGTTTAAATTCGCACAAGGAAGCTGAAAAAAGTGAAAGGATCAGTAAAAGGTTGTAAACAGACCTAAAGCTCTGAAAGATGTAAAATGAGCTCAATTCATTTCTTGTGAGAAAAAAATGTGTCAGAAAAGGCAAAATATAAACAAAAAAAAAACAAAAAAAAAAACCTAAAGTTTCACCAATACCAAAAGTCATAGCACCCTTCTGAACGAGCTGAACGTTTTGATAAATGATTTGTTGAAATAGCTTGAAAACTGCAGGATGAGATTCACACTGAGAAACATACAGAAGAAAAATGGATCACAGTAGTGTGAATGCTTCATAAGAGTTCACAAAACAAGACTTCATGGTGAGCTTTGTCTTATTAATATGTATCACTGATCAGCAGTAGAATGATCCTTTCAATCAGGTTTAACTAAATTTGCACCAGTGCAGATTAAAAATGTCTCCACAATCCTGGTACTGAGAAGGATTCAGACAACAGTAATGGATGTTTGTATACAGTTGATACACGTAGGCCTGCCACAGTCCACATTCAGTCAGCTGTGTTGATTCAGATTATGTTACATTGTCAATAAAGCCAAAAACAGAAATGTTTGTGACCACAGGCATGATGACATGTCACTTTACGATCTGAGACCTGACCACCACTTTTTAAATACAATGTATGGATCTGCGTCTCTGTGATGGTTTATTAACCCAGTAATGGCTTCAACTTGATTTTAAAGTATTTCTAATATTTGAGCAACTTCATTTCATTGAGCTGCCTTATAAATTTAGGTGAACAGATAAACATCACAACCTTCCTGTGAATTTGTAACCCTAAACCCCTGAAGCAAGAAATGTACAGACATGCTACAAGAACATTAAGAAATATTAGGAACACTGACAAAAAAAACAAAACAAAAAAAAAAAAACCTCATTTTAAGAGTAAAGAAAATTAAATGAACAATGTAGTTGAAATGCTGGCAACAACATTAAAGTGTTGAGAATAAATTTTAAATATAAATTTGAGAACAAACCAGATAAAAGTGACTGAACGTCAGCTACAGCAAGTTGTGAAAGAGGTTTTATTGGGTTGTGAAACAATCCATCCACAACCAAAACAATCCATCCTTCATACCAACTGAAAACAGTGCAACCACTGACGACACTGTACCATGTAGGAATCCAACTGTTGTGGCAACGCTTGCGCCACAGATGCCTAAACTCCAAATTCTCACGTTTTAATTATTATTTGTCTCACTGGATCTTATATCATCCATTCTTTCCGTACATCATGAGGGCATTTCTTTAGCGCACTTCCTTTTGCCACTTCAGGTATTTCAAACGCTGCAAAGTCTGTTTATTTTTTTTTCTTCCTCTGAACAATCATTTCGTAGCAAAGTTTGTTTTTTAGTTGGTATTAATAAAATGATTAAGGAAAAGAAAAAAAAACAATTTTCCTGGAATTAAAATCTCTTCTAAACTATGACATCACTTGTAAAAGGTATTTTGTTGATTTAGTCTATGTGCTGGATGGACAGTGATTTTCTAATAATCAACTTTTAGTTAAAATGGGCAAATATAAGGAATTGATGAGACGGTCATGGTCATTTTCTTTTGTTTGTTTGATCCAAGTGTTTTTTTTTTTTTTTTTAACCGTGCTTGGGTGGACTTTCTTTTTACTACTTATGTCCTTCCTGAACAACAGAACAAACAAACAAAACAAGTCAGAAAAGTTATTGCAGTTTATTTTGAAAGGATTATAAAGTGGAAAGAATGGTAATGGGTGAGCTCAGCTTTACTGTCAGAATAGATGACCCCCCCCCCACTCAACCACCACCACCACATGATCCACTGCATCTGGGAAAATGAAGTAATATAAAGAACCACAGCTAGCAGGATTAGCAGCAGAATGTGTTTGTACCCAAAGCCTCTGAGGGTTTGTCAGCTGCAGGACTTGGAATGAGTAAACTTGAATTCACCGCAAGTCCAAACCCCCATAACACTTCTTTAGCAAAACACAAACCAGGCAACGGTCTAAATCATAATGGTGTAGCTGAGATCAGCGCTTGTAAATGGTAAATGGACTGCATTTATATAGTGCCTTCCTACCTTATCCAGATACTCAAAGTGATGTACACTACAATCAGTGTCCTCATGTACCCATTCATACAGTACTCTAGATCTATACAAAGCTAATTGAACAAATCATTCTAAAGAGACTAATCAGAGTTTTATCACATTCATACACCGAAGGGACACACATCGGAGGCAATGAGAGGTTCAGTGTCTTGCCCAGGGACACTTCGGCATGTGACTGCTGGTGGATTCAAACCCCCAACTCTTGTATTGAAGGACAATTGCTCTAACCACTCAGCCACAGCCGCTTGTGAAGATGGTTTCACTGCTTCTAAACAAGCTGAAGTGTTTTTGCTTAAAACTGCAATCCCAAGTTACAACCTCCATTCCTCATTTTTTTGGCAGCAGTTCATCAAACCCACATACAAACCAAGTTTCTGTAAAGTCCATGCTAACCCTCAGAAGAACACGGTAGTCTCTATGTCTATCGTGGCTCAGTCACACTTGCTGAATCCACAATGCAACACACACTCAGCAGTCTATTTTTGTCCCACTGTGGAGGATCTTTCCTTCCTCTTGCTGTCTCTTCTCAAAGTCTCTATTGTGCAGCAGTAATGGGCTAAGCCAACCTCAGCCCCCCGGCGCCCTCACAATACAGTTAAATATACAGGCAGCTCTTCACAGCTGTTTTGCATGTGATGTGTGGACGAAAATAGAAGGCACCCCGACCAGATAAGAGGCCATGTTTAATGAGTGGGAGAGGATGCTCTGTGTGACCCGTTAATGTTTTCAGCTACATTTCCCCTCTAATTTCCAACTCTTAGTATTGGATGAGATCTTTGACTCATAAGGTTGAATCAAGCACATAAATGAGCATGATAGTTAAAAACAAGTTTATGTGAACAAACAGCCCTCACTAAGGCTGTAAGTGCATCAAATATGAGCTTTCGACCTTGCTTCGGCACTGCGGTAAATAAACATACAGGTTAACGAGGACACAGCAATCCATGCTCGTTATGGAGATCCGACACCAGCGTTGGACTGATAAAAACATGCAGCAGAGTCACAGTCCACAAGCTGCCGCCACTTCAGATGAAGTGGTGCGAAAGAAGCGGTACATTGACCATTCACTGCCTGAAAACAATGTTTCATTCACTCCTCTCTGAGCCACAGTCAGGCAGCTGAAGGAGCTTCATACCCAGGGACAGCTTTAGTGCCTGGCTCAGGGGCAACACGTGGCAAAAGACTCTGTGCACCTGTCACCTACAGGGGAATTTGTGCACGTAAGGATGACATACTTTTACTGTAAAAATTAAAACTTTCTTCAAAAAAAAAAAAAAAAAAAAAAAAATTATTTTGTGATTGTTTCAAAAATCAGCCGAAGTTGACTGTGAGGAAGCTGAAAGTGTTGTGCTGCCAGAATTCACACTATTGTGTTCCTGTTTTTAAGTTCAGGAAATAAAACCACGTCTGCATCATTCATAATACAAGTAGTCCCCGATTTACGGCGGTCTCGACTTACGGCGATTCGACTTACGGCGATTCGACTTTACGAATGCGCTCCCGTTGAAAAGCATTGCTTTGAAGTTACGGCGTTTATGCGACTTTACACCAAAAATACGGTACTGAAACGAAACTTACAGGAGAGGGAGGGAGGGGGTTGATGCGCGCTCAGTGGAAATTGCAAAAATTTACATGGAATGTTCAACGTATATTACGTGAATAAGTCTCACACCAAACTTTATCTGAATGTCTGAGCTATAGCCATTTCTGTCTTTACTAATATTGATTAGCTGAGGTGGCCAACTTGATCTGGGGAGACTCCAAAAGTTAAATTGTAGAAGTGCATCCAATGACTACTTTCTGAGAAATTCGTTAAAATCTGTCCAGTGGTTTGTGTGATGTTTTGCTAACAAACACACAAATAATTACATGATCGCCCAACTCACATGGCACAGCAGTGAAAATCAAGAAGCAGAGACTTTACTTGTAGTTGCACAAACTGCTCTCAGTTAACTAACTTTGAAAAAAAAAATCAAATTAAATATAATTTATTGTTTTGTTTGTGATGCAGGTACTCAACAGAGCAGACAACACAACGTTATAGAGGTTCGAGCTAAAATCTACTGAAACATCATTAATTGCAACTTGACGTACCAGAGGCCTCTGCTCACTGAAGGAACATCTTTGACTTTTCTCAAGTCAAACAACCTTAACATGGTTTGTTAAATGAGCTGTGAGCACCTGCTCTGATCACTTTAAGCCTTCAAATCGAGAAACGGTGGTCCACCAGCCATAAGGTTTATGATTTATTTCCCAACTTCTCCACATACTGGAAACGAACCAGAACACTGAACCCAAAGTTGCTTTCAGTAGGAGAGTAGAAGAGTTTTAAATTTAATCCGCTGCAGGTTAAATTAAAAAGGGGCTGCTGGATAAGTGCTTCTTAACATTTGTCAACATCGTAGCTCCACAAGGAAGGAAGTTGTTAGAGCTTAAATAAGAGAGACCTTACAAATTAGAAAGAGTACAGTGAGATAAGTGTCCAAGTTAAAATTGTTAAAATAATAATAAATGCTGCAGTATCAGTCAGGAGGTAAAGAATGAACCTTTCAGAAGAAAGTAGGAGCAACTCATCTCCTGTTGACTCAGAATTAATTTCCAAAAACAAAAATTGCCATGTTTTACTATAAGATGTTGTGCAATGTACTGCATTAGAAGTATGTGTTGCAGCTGATGTGCAGCTACTACAACACTGAAAGTTGTGATGTTTTGTAAAATATAAATACAAACAAAATGCAAGGATTTGCCAATTGTACGAACCCAAATCTTACTCACAGTGGAACATAGTAAACATTATATGTTTAAACTAATAATTATAACAATAATTATATATTTAATGGCTAAAATTGATGTAAAAAATTGGGACAGGGTAATGGAATTCTATAAAAGTAAAAAATATACAGGAAAAACAGCTGGGGAGCCATTTTCAACAAACCGTGTTAATTGGCAACACACTTCACAATGCCGTCTACACATGCTGGTTAAAGCTCTATCATGCAAAGAAGAAGATATATGAGAAGCGTCCAGAAATGCAGCCATATTCTCTGGGTCAAAGGTCAATTGAAATGGGCTGAAGCAAAATGGAAGGTCACAAAATCCAAATTTGAACGTCTATTTTTAGCCACAGATACCATCAAAAAAAAGGATTAAATCGTGTCATCTGGAGCAGTTTCTTTAAGTGAGGAATGTTTCGTCCCCCATCCAGAGGACTTCCTCAGTCTATGGCCTGCCAACCAGATCTGTCCCATAGGTAGCCTTCACGGCTGCGTTTTAAGACAACCTCGTAAACAGCTGGACACCTCAGATGCCATCTTGTTGTTTTTTTTTTTTTTTTTTTTTTTTTTTTAATAAAATGGACCTCAAACTCTTATGGCTGATAATATGGGGATGCATTAGTACATATGGCATGGGCAGCTTACATATCTGGAAATGCACCATCTGTGCAGAAATGTTTCAAAACAACATGTTCATTCAGGCAACGTCTTTTTCAGGGAAGGCCTTGCATATTTCAGCAAGACAAAGCAAAACCACAGACTGCATCCATGACAACAGCATGGAGTTGTAGTAAGAGTTCAGGTGACGACCTGGCTCACCTGCAGCTGAAGCCTCTCTCCAACTGAAAGTGTTTGATGCATGATGTAGCAAATATCCAACAAAGAACAGGCCACACTGTTGAACAGCTAGAATCTGACATCAGACAAGAATGGGACAAAAATTCCCCACCAACAGCTGCTCTCTTCAGTTCTTAAACATTTACAGACTACTGTATTAAGAAGCCCACTAAAAACTGTTCCTTTCAGCACTACAAGAAGTGGATCCTGATGTGGGCCTCCTCTGCTGCCTCCTGTCCCTGCTGTTTAACTCCACACTAATTAGTCTCATCTGTTTCCAATTATCACCCGGTCAGGTGTTTATTCCCTTCCTCCTGTACTAGTTTGTCTCTGTTCCCTGCAGCGGGTGTTTCAGCCTTTTTTTCTGTGTGTTTGCCTCAACTGTTTGAATCCCCTTGTGAGTTCTGCACGCTGCCTTTGTCTCAGTGTTTAAATACATGTGTAAGTTTGACCAACCTTGTTTAAATGAACCTCCTCATATTTTGTTTTGATTTAAAAAATATATATATGGTGATAGACCTCTCCTCCACCATTATATTTGCCATCTAAACAAACTGTCACTGTCCTATTAACATTAATAAGGGATTAATCCTCTTACCAAGTCTGTGACTGGCACAAAAAGCCCAATTTCGATTCCTAATGGAGATGTAATTAGTCATGTTCATAAAATAAGTGTTAAATTGTAAATGTCTTTGTATCCTGCTTGGCCCAGTCAGAGGGTCTTCAGCTGAAAATATCTCTGTCGAAGCCAATATCTATTTATTATGTCATTCCTATCTCTCAGTTCATAATTCCAAATCACCTAGAGCACACTTTTTAATACTCCTTAAAGACACGAGATGTGAGAGAGAGTTCTAGCTTAAGGGCATGCTGGCATGCTGTAGGGGCTGGGGATTCAAACTCCAACCCTGCAATAAAAAGACAACCCGTCTACCACTTGGCTAAGCTGCCACCCAATTATGTTAAAATTATTATTATTTTTTTTACTTTCCAGCAGTATATCATTTGAAATTAATTTTATCTTCCTCGAGTTAGTGATAAAAGAGCTTGTCTGGAATTTGAACCCAGAACCCCTCACACCCAAGCGAGAATCATAGTCCTAGTCTAAAAAGCCAGGTCTCAGTCTCACTGCCAAAGCCTAATGAAACCAGACATTAGGCCAGCCCCAGCGGATCATAGGTTCACCTTCCAGGCATTCTGGGTGAAGTAGCCATGTTCTCTCTGTTTTCTCCAGGTACTCAGGTTTCCTCTGAAAGAGCAAAACGTGTGTTAGACTAATTAGTAACTGTTGTCTCTAGGTGCGAGTGCGAATGGTTGGTCGTCTCATCTCCATGTGTCCCTGTGATGGATTGTGACCTGTGCAGGGTGTACCCCGCCTCTCGGACAGTGATTGCTGGACATGGGCGACAGTCGTGATCCATAAAGGAAGAAGAGGGCACAAATAATTATCAGGATTTGTACAACGTCGACCCCCAAATAGCAGGCCAAGGAAGTAAGGACACGAGGCTGGATAAAAATAAAAAAAAGGTAAGTGATATTTTATTTACAGGTGCAGATTAAGGACTCGAGCAGCTGGAAAGGAAGAAAGGGAGACGATGAGTCATATATCCTCTTGACAGATTGATGTAATGATTTGTAGAGCAAGAGTTGATCCTTTGTTTTTGTAGGGGATGGATGAGGAGGAGTGGAGAGAGGGATCCTGGGTGTGATGAAAATCCAAAGGAGAGGTTACCGGTGGAGAGAGGAGCAGGTTGACCCAAACCGAGTGGAGGATGATGTCGATGGTGATGAGACACCGTGAGTCCACAGGACCGAGATCCAGTGGAGAGAGAGAGAGAGAGGACCAGATGAGCCAGGCCATGGAAGGTCCAGATGGCAGAAGATGTCCCCGCACCAAAGAGGTGGCTGGCAGCTGCTTAATTAAGTAGGAGCCCAGTCCTCCTCAGAGCGGCAGCAGCTGAGCTGTTGGTTGACTGGCTGTGGAGGGAAAGTGAACAGACAAACAGAAAACCCAGGAATCCCACACTTATTTGCAGAGTCATGTTGCCCATCCACTTTGACTTGGTACCCATCTCTGGTAGTTTCTCTGGGAGGAGGCTGGGAGGCCCAGGAAGTTTGTCATAAGTTTGTCACATGGACAAATGGAGACAAGCAGCCATTTACACTCTCACTCGCTCCTATGGGGAGGGGCAAGGGGGTGTCAGTGAAGTAGTTGGGCAATATGGCTCTACTAAAAAAGTATTTTAGAAACAAACCTCAAATGGAATGTTGCAAGTGTCATGGTAAACATCTGTTTACCATTGTGCATGTTGCTGACTACATCCTCAGCCGTAGACACAGCTGGCTCGCTGGTCTGGCGGTACAATTCTCACTTAAGGTTTAGGTGATGGGTTCAAATCTCATACAAACCCACAAGTGAGTTTTTTTGTTTGTTTCTTTTATAGCAAAAGAATATGATACTTACCTAAGAAGTATGTTGATATGTTTCTATTATGGCGTGCTACCATATGGTAGTGCCTAACTGGGCTGCAAATGATATCAGTGAGGGATTGTTCAAACTGTCAGTGTCTTTACCAGCATAAGTCACAGGTGCTCACATGGTCTTGTAAACTGAATTATGTTCATTATTTGTGCAACAATTTTTCTCACAACATAGTCAGAGTTCTCACAAGTATCTCAAACCCTTCTCAGTTTAGTTTCTTTAATACCAGAGAGCTACATCTGTATCTTCAAAACTGCTCAGGAGCTCTACGTTTCTAAGAAACAGCAGGATAATAAATAATTGCTGAACAAACTTGTCCAAATATATATAATTCAGGAGATTATGTCATAGATGAATGGCAACCATGGTGGGCAGGATTTTGGCACCATACTAATGTGCACGGCCAAAAATGCAGTTTTGCAAACAGTGTCCACCAAAATAAAATGTTTTAATTTTTTTTTTTTTATGGCCACTCAAAACACAATCACACAGCTTTCTGGTCACATGACCACAATCATTCCGATTTCAGTGGGACTGTAGGTGAAAATTAGCTTAACTCTTAACTCTTCTGCTATTTTCTTGCAGTTTCGAGCAACTAGTCCCAATTGACGAAAAAAGTTGTACCATTGTGAGATACTACCCTTAGCTGAGTATCACAAAACTGAAATTTAACAACAAAGCTACAGCAATATAAAACTTTTGTTTAAGCCTTTCCTCCTGTATAGATGAATCTCACAGTTTTTTTTTTTTTTTTTTACATTTACATCGTTTCTCCTTCTCTGCGATCCCACACACGTACAATCAAAGCCTCGCTAGTTGTGCACATAGTTTTTCATCAAACAACAAACGTCTTTGCCAAGACATCAGATTATGAGTTGTCCTCCAGAACATCTGATTGCACTCATTAATTCTCTGAGCCACTTGGGCTCAAAAAGCTGCTGCCTGGATTCTGGGAAGCAGCTCTGGTCTGGTGGTGTTTATGTTTACAGCATTTAGAAATGCCAGCTGGTGATATGAAAAGGCAGAAACAGGGTCGTATGTCTGCAGCAGCAGCAGCAGTGATTTTAGAGCGCTGATCATAAAAAAAAGAATCATGACCTGCATGGTTTTTCATACTTCCATAGAAATTCTCATTCAGTCAAATCAAATATGATGTATTTGGTGGGGGGAGGGGGAATAAATTAAAGATCTAGCATTCCTTGACAAATGCATTTCACCCAGCACCTATTGGGTTTAAACTAAAATCCACCTGTTATTGGTAATTTTTGCCATATTTGTGATGGCTGATGTTACTTAGCTGTGACAGCCATCTTGAACTAGAGTGACTAAATGTTAATTACCGTATTTGTTGATGTACATACAGTTTAATAATTAATTTATGAAAGTCTGAAAAACATCCAGTTGTTCATGGCTGTCTTCAGTCCCAGACCTCCCTTGTCAAAGAGATCTGTGATCTCAATGGGATTTGCCTGGTTAAATAAAGGTTAATAATGAGAGGTTTTGCTAAAAGACAAATGGTTCTGACAAGACAAGTTGAAACCAAACGTTTTATACAAAGCTGTGCAACATGTAGTGGTCAATGCAAATCACTTTCCGCTACTGCCACATCAAATTTTAGCTCAACATCTGTAAAGATGATGTTTTGTTTGTGGTTCTGAAAGTCAGCTGGCTCTGGTGGCCATCAGGAATGGATTGGCTCTGATTGTTTATCAGCTGTTGATGGACAACCAATAATACATTCATTAAAAAAACGTTCATTAAAATCTATCTAGTAGGTCACAACTACTTTGCCAACAAGAAGTTAAAGTTGACTTTAAGTTAAAAGGTGCTGTACAATCATTGACGTATGTGTTGGGAATGACTCTCAGCTACTTCCACACCCAATTTTAGGTCAGTGCCTGTAAAACTGACTGTCATAGCTATTTTTGTGTTTTCTATTTCTATAACGGCTTGGCAGTAGCAGCCATCTTGAATGGAATGAACATTTTCTTACAGCGCAACCCCCACACACCCCCAAAGCCATTATCACCTTTAACATTTGGTGCTGGGCAATAACAAAACTGTATGAGCTCACAAGCCTGTGTTTCTGCACGTGTGTGTGAGTGTGTGTGTGTGTGTGTGCTCATCAGTCGGTGAGCGACTAAAAGAGGGTGGCACTCGTTACGGTCAACAAGTGGAAATGCGCAGACACTCTAATCCTCTCTGCAAATCAGCTTTAATCAGCCCAATCAATCTTCACCCCCGTTCCCGCTCTTCACACTGAACACGGCTGTACGCTTCTTCACCGCCGTCGCTCCTCTCGGGTGGAACATTTATTTGCGGGTACTTGACTCCCCCCCTTCAGATGAGCTGGTCTACAAGCAAGCTAATAAAGCAGCTAATTGTGTGGTTGTCAAGGCAGGATTGATTTGTCTGTTTCAACACTGATAACACAAGCAATCATCTCTGTCTGTGAAGCCTTCACACACTGCAGCGCTCTGCTGTAGCTGCTGACATTTGACAGCCAGTGTGTGTGTGTGTGTGTGTGTGTGTGTGTGTGTGTGTGTGTGTGTGTGTGTGTGTGTGTGTGTGTGTGTGTG
>JARVGQ010000672.1:15918080-15932512 GCA_031762355.1 Hypsolebias martinsi | reverse complement strand
CTTAAGTGAAACAATTTCAAGCAAAATTTGTGAACAGCTGCTAACTACCACCAGCAGTTGGTTACCTGCAGAAACAGCCGACGTGACTGAAAATTCATCATCTATGTCGATGTCAAGAACCATCAGGGATCCAAAAGTTTGCCAGTTTGGATGTATTTGAATGCCCAGGTGTGTTGAATGAAGTATGTTGATAGTATTTTAAAACAAGCAAACTCATATTTCATCTGTTGTTTTCTGGAGAATACAACATATGAGACAACATTGTTCAAGAAAGCTACAAAATGCTGTTAATTCTTGACAGTTGTCTTTATTCAAGACTGTTCTTTGGCATTAATCAGCAAAGTCACTCATATTTCCACCTCAGTACCTTCTCTGAGACTTGTCCAGTGGACCCCAGACTACGTCCAGCCTACGGTAATGCAGGTAAGTCATGCAACTCAAGCCCAGGGATTCCCACACACTCAGCTGAATGCTTTGTTTGTATTTAGTGCATACCTGCATTTCAGAATTCCATATTAATATGTCTGGGAAGCTTCTGGCTTAAAGTCTTTTGAACTGTGCCGTTTGATCAGCTCTAATCAAACTTTGTTTCTTTATTTAATACAAACAAATTTTAATAGAGTACAACTATACTTTGTAGTTGCTAAAGTTTGTATAATTGTTAAAATATATATTTCTAGTGTTTATAAAATGATTTACCGTATTTTTCAGACTATAAGGCACACTTGAAATCCTTTAATTTTCTCAAAAATTGACAGTAAGCCTTATAATCTGGTGCACCTCATGTATTAATTCTGGATGTGCTTATTGACCTCGAACCGATTTTATGTGGTACAAAAATCTGTCAAAAATTGAACTTTTTTTGCATAATGTGTCTTAAAATCTGGTGCACCTTATGGTCCGAAAAATACGGTAGTCCAAATTACAGCTTGATCCTTTGTGCAAAATTATTTCTTGGAATCTGTTGTCAGGTGTAATCTTTATGTGAGAATGTGAACATTGGGCAGGCAAGGTTCTGTGGAGGAGAAAGGAGGATGAAGTTCATTCTGGTGTTTTTCAGTGCAGGCAGACGCAGCCACAAAGCCACACAATCCTCACAGTAGCATAGTTCATAAAAAGGAGATGTACTGGAAATTATGTGTGTTAAGTTTTACAGTATGTAAACCGCTAATACATGCAATTGTTTTAATTTTTAGTTGGAACGAACCAGGCAAACTTGTTCATTTCTCTTCTTCAGCCGGGGCACCCAGATGTCCTTTGTTTTTACACACACATACACACTCACACACAGTTTATTTAAATACCCATATACACATTTACTGTCACATTCATTTCAACTGTTTGATTTTTATTTCTCCTCCCAAATGGCATTTGAAGCTTCAAATAAAAATCATAGACAATTCTTGGTTTTAAAACTTTTTTTATTCCACCTGTTTCCATCATTGTTGGCATTAGAGGATTAGTACTACAGTGGGTATCTAGTTATTTGAGTAATAGGAGACAGTTTGTACAGGTAAACGATGTAAGATCTGAATTTTGTGTTAATGGATGTGGAGTTCCTCAAGGCTCTGTGTTGAGACCAATTGTTTATTTTGTATGTAAATGATCTGGTTAATGTATCAGGGCTTTTGAAGTGTGTTTTAATTGCAGATGACACCACATTTTTTTGTTTGAGTGAAGATATTGAACAGATGTTACAGATGATACGGGCAGAATTTGTAAACATGCAAACTCAGTTCCAATTTAACAAGTTATCAGTTACTTGGGAAAAAAACAAACTATGGAATTTAGTAATAGAAATAAAATGATCAAAGTCCCATTTAAAATTGACAGTACTGCAATTCATTCACAGAGTTAATGAAATAAATGTTTGGGGTGTCATTATTGATGAGAGGCTGACATGGAAATCTCATGTAAATTACTTAAGAATAAAAATAGCAAAATCAATTGCATTAATGTATAAAGTAAGAGTTTTTGAATGACAAAGTTTTGAATATATTGTATAATATGATTGTTCCATATTTAATCTACTGTAGATTGGGGGAAAGCATGCAAAACAATTATAAACCCTATTTTCATTTTATTAAAAAAAGGAACTATAAGAATTATTAGCAGGATGCGCTATGGTCACTCAACAATTACATTATTTCACCAGTTGAAATTATTAAAATTTAATGATTTGGTTGACTATAGTACTTTACAAGTCATTTATAAAGCCCATAAAAAATTACCCCAAAATATTAAATTAAAATTTATTTAAAAAGAGGATCATTATAACCTTAAGGGAATGGAAATGTTTGTAAAACCTTCACTTAGAACTAGTCTGAAGGAGCGCTGCGTCAAAATTCAGGGAATTCGATTGCGGAATTGTTTTGATATTACTGTAAACATTTCTAAAACAATTTATAAAAGATGATTAAGTTAAATTGTTAGGAAAGTATGATATCATGTGAAGAACGCCTGATGTATTTTGTTTTCGCTTTGGGCATTGTTCAAGCCTGAGTTGTTTGTAGTTATTTTATATATATTTTTTTAATGATTCAGATACTATAAGAAGTTTCTTCTTCTTTCTGCACCCTTTTCATTCGATGATTTTTTTTTTCTTTTTGATGAATTTGTTTTGTTTCTTTTGTTTTTTAAATGAAAGAATAAATAAAAGTTTTTGTTCAATAGGCTGTAGGATGGTTGTTTCATTTCCCTCAGACACTCTTTAAAGAAGATTTATTTCACAAACCCATAATGTCGTCATACACTTGAGCCATCTGTCAGCTCACATGTGCAGCCCAACCCTGGTAAGGTTACCTAAGAGGGCTTCCAGCCTGTTGTCACTGTACAAAGTTAAGCCCACTCTCATTTTAGAGTAACCACGTCTCAGCCCTCATTTCCTGCTCGGGTCGTTTCTTTCTCGCTCCTTCCATCTGTTGAAAATCAACAGAAATAAATTGCACATCTTTTCCAAACAGAGTAATTTCTCACCATCTGGTCACCACCGTAAATCAGGTCCTTGCAGATGTAAACCTCCTTCTTCACCCCCTCCCAGTGAGGACTTGAGCAGACCTAATCCCACCCTCAGTCTCTCCTGCCCTTTAAATCATCTCTGCATATTAATGTCCCATGCATCAGCAGCTGGATGCAGATCTATATGCAGAGCATGCAAAACACAAAACCACACCAGGTTAATTGAAAGGAAGGAATCAAATTTAAACATCATGTTGGTAAAGTTTGGCTCGCTATAGTGAAAAGAAAGGATAGGGAAAACAATCACTTTTTTTAAAAAAAAGCTAAAAAGATCATGAAGTGTTGATGATATATGATACCGAAACATGTCCTCCTGACATGCCTTTCTCCATTTCAAGATACAAGCTTCACGTGTCTCACACAGATGTTTCCACATCCACCCATAAGCCTGCCATGCCATGGATTAACACTGGCCAGGCCCAGTTGGGGACAGAAGTGGAACCAGACAGACGCATGAACACAAAGTTCTGAATTTCATCCGTTCACTTTAACAGCATCGTAATAAAAACATAATTGAAATGACACCACTGTTGCTCTTTTTTCCCCTCGATATTTTATATAAAACCTCTCCTAGACATTTTTTAGGACTTGGGTTTAACATGTCTGCCATATTGTGGTGATCGCACAAAACAACCAGCAAAACTTTGAGCACAGCGGTTCAAAGCAACATCTGTCCTGATAAATGCAACAGTGCAACAGGAGCGGGTTTTTAATGACAGCAGATGGCTGACAGGATTATGAAACACACACACACACACACACACACACACACACACACACACACACACACACACACACACATAGATGTGTGCACTCAACAGACACACCAGCAAGACATGATGAAAGCTGGGGGGTGAGGGGTGCACTGGAGAGAAGGGAAAGCACTCCAACAGGCCTTAATAATTCACCTTCACTTAGAAATATAATAAAGAAACTTGGGAGGAAGTGTTTGACCCGACTGCATGCATCGTGTTTCATTTTCATTTCTTTAATTGGGTTCTTCTTTTGAGGCACGCACTGCATTTTATTTTATTTTGTTTGGGCTCATTTTTCCTCCCTCTCCCCTTTTTCATTAACATTATTTATTTACTGTAATTTTTCTTTCGCTTTTTAAAGCTTAATTGATTCTTTAACCGAGGTTCAGGCTGCCACCCACATGCTAAAATAAATATATAAAAGTACTCTAAATGGCCAAGCAAGCTCGTAAAACTGGTTGACTGCGTATATCTGCAGGTATTCAGCCAAAGTTCGGCCTGACAGGTCCAATGGTTCCCAGAACACAGCAAAGATCAAACACAGCTTTGATTAAACTTTCACTAATTAAAGTCTTTCTCATCTTATTAGCTGGACTAATTGATTTAATTTGTTTCAGACCAGCTATTGGCTGTGACCTCTACTTAGTTAATGAATTAATTGATTTAGCCCCAAGTGCATCTGAATGGATTCAAAGAGGATTTTGACATGTTGCTTCTTTTATCTTGCTCACCCTGGACCTTCTTTGGGGGCATTTTAGTCGTGATTTGGGGAATTGTTTTTTGCTGGTCGGTTTCTATTTGGATGCAAGCTCCTCAAAGAAAAGTAACTTCTCGTGTTTGTTAGGAAGATGCAACTTTTTTTGCTAAAGTATTCTTGAGAAAATACAAGTCTGTTGCATTCTAATGCATAAAAAGGGAGAACGATTCAGAGTATAAACGATTTTTCAGAAGCAACAATTTTTTTTATGTATTTTGGAAGTGAAAAATATGATCCAGTAATGTAGCCATAATGCAAGATCAGAACCAGTATCCATCCTTTACAAGGTCGTCGTGCTGCCCTGATCTCAAGCTTTATTGACATCGTTTTTCTTGGTAATGGTTGAAGACAGAGGAGCCTCCTCAGCTTGGAGGCAGATATTACTCAGAGGCAGGGGGTGCAGGTGACGTCCAAACTTGGCAGCATTCAGGAGCGTTCACAGCAATAATGGGGCTAAATATGTTCATATATCAAAGAAGGCAGTAATATAGGAGCTGAATTTATTTAATTATTTATTTTTTTCCTTAACCTATGTGGGAGGATTAAGAGATGGCTTGGTGCCTGGTCTTTGAATGAGTTCAGTGAACTGAAATGACGGTGCACCCGGTTAAATATGAACAAATAGCGCCATCTTGTGGTCAAAAATTACGACTAAGCCCATGTTCTTTGGTTCCAATTTAAAATAAAAATTAAATGGACCATGTAATGGCTAAAAGAAAAAAAAAATGTTTAGAAATAAAATACAAGTTAATAAGAGATTTTTGTTATTGAAAAGTGTGTTACAAATTAAATTCATTATTATTGTTGTTGTTATTATTATTATTATTATTATTATTATTATTATTATTATTATTATTATTATTATATTATAAGCTTAAAAAGGGAAAATTCTTCTTACAAATATAAAAAATTGAACTTTCATAAAAGTTTTTACTTTGAATGTTTTGAACCTCAGACTTGGACTTTAAACACATTCAGATGATGTGAGATGGTAAAATTAAATTAACTATTTTATAGTAATTTCACTCTTGCAGAACATGATAATAAAGTTCTGCTACAATTGAGAAATTCCTCATCTTTAAACTTTTTATTCTTGAAATAAGTTACCTTGCTACATTTTATTATTATTTATTTGTTTTTATTTTTTTACTTCTAAACCTTGGGCTTAATTGTCACTTACAATCTTTTAAGGCAATAACATTTCAATACTAAATGTAATTCCTGCACATTTGCATTTATTGCATTTAGGTAAGCATAATTACATTTATTATTAACTTCAAACCAGAAAACACTGCAACATTTTAAAAGTTTAAGTGCCAGAGGCATTTTTAAAACGTGCAAAAATCTCAGCTGAATAACCTGTCGTCCTAGAATTATTCAAATATTTTATTATCTAATTAATAAATAATAAAAATAAAGAATGTTCTAGCAGAAAAAATGTCTTTAAAATGAGCTTCTTGCTTAATGTGCTGCAACTCCCAGATTGATAAACAAGATGTTTTGTGAGTTAGAAACTTCAGACCACTTTATTCCTAATAAAGTTTACAACGTTGAAGTAGCCAGCTCTTTACATTTTGTTTCAATGGGAGCCACTCTACAATAGTATGATTATGTTCTAATAACGATCAGAACTAGTGCAGAAAAAACATTGCTAAATTAATATACAGCCAGGTTTTCAAAATGTAATTTCAATTGAATATCAGTATTTGTATGATGTTTAATTTTATATAACGTTGGCTTTTAAAATAAATGAAAAATAGACCTATTTTTATTGAGTTACATTATATGCTGTACATCACAGTAATGAAACTGAAAGCTTACAATTTAGGCCCATTTTGAAAGAGGATGAAGAGTAGCCTCTTCTAAAAGATCAAAGATTGTGCTGCTCCAACTCTGTGCTTTTACAAACTCACCAACAAAAAGCTTTTATGCAAAATACTCAACAAGAAGATGTGAATATATGCTTCATTTATGCCCTCTGCCGTACAACGTGCTGAACATGGATGACATAAGATACTAGATTAAAGGCTGCAGTTCCAATGGTTGATGACACCTGCACATCTGTAAATCATCTTTAAACTTCAGACTACTGAGGCATCCTGCAGCATGAGGGTTCAAGTTTATTGCTGCAATAAATCACGGTGAAGAAATTAAGGAAAATCATAGATTGCACGTTCGTACTTTCAGCAATATACTTCTGATTTTTATGAAACACACATTCTAGCTGCACAACCAGCACTATCTTCATCCAGTTGAACATGCACTAATACCATAAAAGCAAAGTCTGCTGATTAAAGTATTCAGCCTAGGTGACAGCTTTACGTGCGTTTGATTAAACATTCTGAGGTTTGTTTTTCTAATTTTGCCTAATACACCTTTAAATCCTCGACAAAGTGACCCAGCACACTATTAACAACTGCAATAAACTTTTTTTAATGTCTGCATTTATCATGACTTATGGTCACCTGCTGCCATCTGGCTTGCAGACAGATAGCGGAGATGTAATCCTTCATGCAACCCATAAATCGGCATGGTGAAGGTTACATGATGTGCGAAGCGAAATGCTTGAAGACACACTTACAGTGTGAGGACGTGCAGGTCCACACACTGTTGCAACCTTGTGTTGGCCTTACAGACACATAAATATTGATGCACATGTGCCCTTTACAAAGACTTTGCACTAAAAATGGCTGCAGGCAGAGTCATATGCGTCCACTTTAGTGGTTGGCCTAACCTTATGTGGTCTCTCCAACACTGCTGCAGTAAATCCTGTTAATACATGTCTGTTTTTTTTTTTTATATTAATTTCATTCATCCTGTTTATTTGAATTGGACTATGGAACAACAGAAGCATACACTAAATGGTGCAACGTAATTAAAAAGCGACAAACACAAACTGAAGCAGAATGAACAATTTTCTGCAAATGCTCTTCTTGACAACTAGCATTTTCTGTCATTAGTAGTTAATTTGGAAATAAATGGAGATAGATTAGTCTCTTCGTGTAGCCTACTTGTCTCTGAATTTTGCATTTTCCATCTGTCAAAGTGCAGGTTAAATTTAGCTTCTTAGAGTTTGTAAAATTAGAACAGGATGCAGAGGTTTAGGCTTCTCTCTTGTTGAACCAACTTGCAGTTTCCATTTGAGGCTGACACCCAGTCAACTTTTAAGAATTTACTTTGTTGATTACAATAGATAAATAATAAATTGACTGTCGGTGTTGGTTTGCGTTGTGCTGCTATAATCTCAGACTGGAGGACAAACTGACCACATTTCCTTCCTCTGATGTCTTTAACATCTCTACTGTCCATGTCTATCTTTGCAGTTATTGCTGTCATTAGCCTGATTTTTTTTTCCCATTGAAACTACACCTGGAGCAATCATTTTATTTTAATCATTTTCCTGCACTGTTTATAAGTGTTTTTCTACAAAAAGTGCAAGTCATTAATATCTGTGAATTTAGCAATGATGCAGTTCATGCGATATATGTTGTGTAAATTTTTAAAGTGTACTTCTTTGGCTTTGTTAGAGATAGGCCTACAGAAATTGTGGGGTAAGAGCAAGGTCCTTCTCCAATTTATGGTATCAATTTGAGCTCTCCAGTAAAATTTACCTCTGGGTACCACACATTTTTTCTTATGAAAGCATGTATGTGTCTATTGTTACATTTTTATGTTAGTTTAATCCCTTCCAGTGTGAGCATGGGTAGAGTTTTCATAAATTCACTGTAAAATGACTTCTAACAAGCTGAATTAATTATTTGGGAATTGGTTATCATATTAAACCATGGACAGACATAAAGTTATCATAAGATAACATATTGCCAGTATGATCAAAAAGATTAAGGATGTGGTTGATGTATTTTTTGAACCAGTTAAGGGGGAAAAAAATGGATTTGTTCCTAATCAGAATACTGTAGTATTGCCGTGAAAAAAGGTGCCCTTCTACTTTAAGGCGGTGGTTTATGACGTAGAGATGACGCAAATATTTTGCGACGGAACGTTGAAGCACCGGCTTCGTCACTGCTAGCTAAAGCTACAATATTTAAAATAATAACATATTTTGTTTTAAGTGAACGGCGTTAATGTTTTTGGTAATGGTCCGCTTGATTCGACAGAATGTAAAGTCCTGTAGACGTCTAAAGAAGCAAATGAGATTATTTTACTGTGGAGGAAGACGTTTTGTTACATGTAAGATGCATTATCACGAACCTTTTGGATAAATGTAGCTTTAATCATTATTTTTTCGGTTTTTAATAGCTTAAAGCTGGTATTTAAATGTTTATTGTTTGCCTGCATTTTATGTTGGTTTCTAAAATAAATTAAAAAACGTACACTAACAATACTAAAGAAATCAGTTTCACAGATAAATTTCGATTGACAGCATCTACTTCCGAGACTCCATTAACAAACAGTCTTATTTAACTAAAGATCATTGTTGTAGCTATAATCAATTTGTCCTCTGGTTTAAAGCCGTTCTAAGATGTGTTTTTTTTTACGCAAGTGTTCAACATTTTGATTATTTTAACATGCATAAAGAATTTAAACAAACATTGTGTTTTTACTCTAGAAATTGCTTTCGTATTAAGAAGAAAACGCACTGACGGCATCACTCCAGGACCCACTCGCTAAGAGCCAGTCTTGTCATTACAACCAGATGAATAACTGCCTCCCAGGAAGCAGCTCTCCCAGAGAATCTTTCCTGTCACACCTGTGGACCGTGCTGGGCTCCAGTAGCCCATCCATGCCTGTTATCCCCATCCCACGGCGGGTGCGCAGCTTTCATGGCCCCCACACCACCTGCATGCACTCGGCCTGTGGGTCGTCGCATACTTCCAAGCTGGTGCGCACTAAGTACAACAACTTTGACCTGTACCTGCGCTCTCGCTGCATGTACAGCTTCCTCCGCTTCCTACTTTACTTCGGCTGCAGTCTGCTGACCTCCCTGCTCTGGGTACTGCTCTCAGCCGTCTTCTTCCTGCAGTACATCAGCGTGCGTGTGCTCCTGCGCCTGCAGTACAAACTGTCGGTTATTCTGCTTCTGCTGGGGCACCGGCGCCTGGACTTTGGTGTGCTCAACGACCTGATCATCTACAGCATGCACATCACCATGTTTCTGGTGGGGGGACTCGGCTGGTGCTTCATGGTGTTTGTGGACATGTAGCCTGAATTGTGCGAGGTGTTCAAGGAGACAATGTGCTGCTTCAGAACTGCACACAGACACCTGTAGCTTATACTGTAAAATGATTTTTGCTATTTAGTTTTTTTTTTAAACATGCCTTATTGACATTTATCTTCTAAAAACTTGGTTTAATTCTGAACTGTAGCCGTAATGTGTGGTAGAAAGGTTTACATTTGATTAAAAACATCCGATCTGTCTCAAATAAGGAGACCGATGAGACTGTGCATGGTCAGTATGGAAACAAATAGGAGCCAACAGCACTGATGTCTATATTTTTATGTATTAATGCCATTTTAAACCATTTCCACAAACTTAACGTATTACTGTTGTGGACAATGTAATGGTCATTCTTGCATGTTATATAAACATATGACTGATGTGCTTTATCACTGTTTGATGCAACCCAGCAGCACTTCTGTCTAAAAGCTCACTGCAATTAAGCTTATTTATCCTGTGTTGTGTGTAAATATGTATCTAAGTTACAGATAAGTGAACATGTAGTGAGTTAAATAATGTATGTGTGGTGCTAGTGGAGCTACATAATTTGAAGCACTTTGCAAATCGCAAGGAACAAAGATTTCCTTTTTTTTTTTTAAGTTATTTAATAAAAAATTTGTTTCATAAAGCGTTTTGTTTTTTAAGTGAATGGCCAAGTGAATGTGTTTACTGTATAATCTTAACACCCATGATGTCTTGCCTCAAGCTGTATCATATGAGCGTGACGGTTCAAGTTGAGAGCATCTCTGGGTCAAGTGTTCCATCGGTCACTCTTCACATGCTCGCAGTGCTGCTCTGACAGACTTCTCTGTTTTAGCTTCCTGCAGCACGCCAACGCTAGCCACAACTCAACCCCGCGGCTTCTGCCAAGCATAACAGTGAGTGTGGCGTATCCCAACAACCTTATATAGCCTTCACTGCATGTGAAGTGAGCTTGTAAGAACTTGGATTTGAGCTCTGAAATATCAGGTTTCTATGTTACAATGTACTGGTTTCAACGTGATTATTTTTGACTAGCATGCAAGAGAGGATGGAAGTTATAAAACAAGCAGCTTTACTGTAAATCTGAACTTTTGACTCTAGCTAGTGGGCTGACTGAGACATGCTTGAGCCCTTTTTGGCCTCGTGCTGGAAATGGATAATCAGGGAAACAATATGCTGCTGTTCTGAGGATAAACACATCATATGCTTCATGTTCTGCGTCTGGGCCAAGCACTCTGCCCACGTACACCAGAGAGGCCCTGAAATGTGCTGTCAAAAGTATACTTGGCAAGAATGACGGAGGTTTCATTTCTTCTTTTTGTTTGGAAAACAGTCGTCTGCTTCATCAGGATGACTTGCAAGTTTCATTAATCCACATATGCATGCTTTATTTTTAAAGGGTTTTATTAAGTTCTGACTTTGAGCGCTCAACTTTTCCAAGTAATTTAAATATTTGCTAAATATTTATTAGACCTACAAAAGAATGAAACAAAACATACTACATTCATATTTTTCTAAGGGCAAACGCTATAAACTCGTGCACCAAAGGCTCGTGTAATACTGACTGATTTATCCTCAGGACATTTGATCAACAAGGGAAAGAAAGTACATTAACACTCATACAACATGACAGATGATAAAAACTAAATGTTTCTGATTGTTTACCTTTTCACTTTGAATCTACTAAAAGAAATGAGCACGCAATAGTCATTCGGAGAATTAACTATAAGACATACAATAAAAGGAGAACAAAGTAAGGTTTAAATCAATGTGTAGGAAAATGTGTATTAATCTACGTAATGAAGTTTTTTTTTTAATTGTACATTTTGCAACTTTATTAGTACCAATTGTTCTGATTTTTTTACAATACAATTTTCTGCTTCAGTTATTTTACTTATGTTTTTAATTTTTCTTGTTTTCATCCTCTCATAAAAATATCCGTTTATCTTATTTGATTAATTTTCCAACACACACACACATCTCTCTCTTTCTCTCTCTCTCTCTCTCTTTATATATATATACACAAAGAAAAACAAGAAGCAGAACAATAGCAACACAAGGTGTATGTGTTCACTCCAGCAATACATTAGCACTCCATAGTTGTGCACATGCAGTATTTGAACAAATGGACCACCCCACACTGAACATCCATGGCTCCTTTGGAGATCGTCAAGAGCTCCTGATTCCTTGGTTCACCTTGCGGAGAATCTTACCTGGACCCTTAACACCAGCGCCAAGAAAGCTCGGCAGCCCCTGCTTTCTAAAGAGACGGAAGAAAGTGCATTCGTCACCTCCCCTCACCACCTTCTACAGAGGAACCATTGAGAGCATCCTGAGCAGCTGCATCACTGTCCGGTTTGGAAATAGCACTGCATCGGACCGCAGCAACACTCTCCAATGAATAGTGAGGACAGCTGAAAAGAGATCATCAGGGTCTCTCTTCCATCTCATGGACATTTTCAAACATTCGCTGCATGCGTAAAGCCCTCAGCATTGTGGAGGACCCGTCTCACCATCACATGGACTTTTTACTCTCCTGCTCTCTGAGAGAAGGTACCTCAGCACTCAGACCAGCACAACCAGACTGTGAAACAGCTTCATTCCACGAGCCATCAGACTCCTCAATTCTGGATTCTGACACACACGATGAACTTTGACACACACGCACAAAATAGACTCTGACACACACGATGAACTTTGACACACACGCACAAAATAGACTCTGACACACACATACATGATGGACTCTGACACGCACACACAAACATTCATGATGGACTCTGACACATATGGGCAGAGATGGAGTAGAGGTAGGGCAGATGACTCAGTACCCAAAAGTCCCAGGTTTAATCCCCAGCCATTCCCACATGTCATGGTGTCCGTGAGCAAGACAACTAGTCCCTAATTGCTCACCGGGCACCACTGCTCCGCCTGTGTGCAGGTTCATTGAGTTAAATGCAGAGAGCCAGTTTCACCATTGTATGGAAACATACAAGGATGACAACGCATTGCATTTTATTTTGACCCATGATGGACACACACACAGGATGGACCATATCACACATACACACAACTACTAATCAGCACGTGTCTCTAGTCTTACCTCTTAATGACTTGTTTGGATTATAATGTTTAAATTAGGTTAGGTGTATTTGCATATTTATTATAGTACTGTTGTGTATCTGCACTGTGCGTTGTATTGTTTTGTACTTTATGTTGTGTTGCACCGTGATCCTGGAGGAACGCTGTTTCGTTTCATTATGTACGTGTATGTAACTGAAATGACAGTACAACCTCTCTGACTCTCTGTATTGCAGAATAAACACTCTCAAATCCATCAGGATGTTCACATTAGGTATTATGAGCACCGTCATTGGTTATTCCCTTCTTTTTATTGTTCAAAATAATATGCTCTAAATATACTTTCTTGTATGTTTAGAAGATATGGTTTGTGAGTCTCAGTTATAAGAAACTTCTTTCTTGTACTCTTCCGTGTCAGTCAGCAGATGCTGAGTGAAAATGTGCAAATCTGTCTTTTTTGGCTGATCAGTTTCCAAGTAACTTCACACTGTCGTCAATAAAAGCAAGTCTTTATGCTTGGTGGGACAAACAAATTAATACATTGGCTAAATTCATAAATATCCAGATATTTAATTTCTTGCCACTTTGAGCATAATTTACACGACTGCTTTCACTGCACTGTCTGGTGTTCATCTTTTTTAGATCTATAAAATAGTTGAAAAACAAATTTTGTTATACAGTGCCCTTGTGTGGTAATGACAAAAACTACATATGTAAATCACGTTTTTACACCACAGTGAAGGTTTTGGGTTCAAGCTCGGGGCTGGGGCTTGGGGTCGTTCATTGTGGAGTTGTTATTCTTGTGTTTGTGTGGGTTTCCTCCTACAGACCAAAATAATTTATGTTTAGACTGTGATCATCTCAATGGGATTTGCCTGGTTAAATCAGAATCAGAATGCTTTTATTTTCCTTGAACAGTGAAGTACAACAAAATTACTTTTCGTAAAGCTGTCCTAAAGATGGATAGAAGTGTACAGGGGGCTGCAGCTTCTAAGATGTGCTGCCCCTGTTGCTTGGATAGGCTTAGATGAGAAAAGGGGAAGTAAACAAGGAGAGGTATAAAAAAGGTCTCACACTGTGTCCTTGACAGGGCACAGTTTGAAGCATTAAAAAAAATCTACCACAGCAAAGCAACAAACAGACATAATACATATGCGTGTGGAGTGGGTAGATGGTGGGGGTCACAGCACGGCCTCCAGGTGAAGCCTTGGCGCCTTTGCAGCTCCTAGGCTGCTGCACCAGGGGGGGCCGGTGGAGGCAGGTCATGGATAAATAAAGGTTAATAAAATAAACAAATATGCATTTAATGTGACATAAAACAGGTGTTTTGTGTACGTTTCTCGCATGGATTTAACGCAAAAAGCACACGTTCTTCAAACGTGGAAAACCACACTACAGTATTTACACATGGTTTTCCACACAAGTTAAAACATGGTATATGTGTGTGATTTTTTTTTTCTTCCTCTAACTGTTGTGTGGGGCAGTTTGATAAAATACATTTCATTTAGCTATTATTGGAATGACCAATAACTCATCATTTTACTCTTATAATATTTTATTGTTTTATACATGAAAAAAACAGATATCATTTAGATAGATAGATAGATAGATAGATAGATAGATAGATAGATAGATAGATAGATAGATAGATAGATAGATAGAT
>JARVGQ010000672.1:15896727-15908008 GCA_031762355.1 Hypsolebias martinsi | reverse complement strand
TTGTCTCAGCAAACAGCAGCCCCGCGGCTTGACAGCCGGAAGCCGACGTCCATCCACAAGGTGAACGGATACTCCAGATCAGCTGCTATCCAGCAGCCACCGCCCACCGGCCCGACGCCCAGGCAAACAGGTCCCACGGCTCCAAAAAAGTCCGTAGAGCTAACAAAGGAAAACCCTCTCTCCCAGACGAAACAGAAGGTAAAAAAGGTGAGTCAATAATCCGTGTGATTCCGTGTGATTTGAAAATAATTGTTTGATAATTTATGACTCCCACTAAGCACAGCGTTCTTCTGAACGTCCGCACGTGGCAGCCATCTTGATGATTCATCAAGATGGCTTATGGCTTTATGATTAAAGCATCTCAGAAGAAAAGACCGGACTTGAGTTTACCCTTTCATCATTATGCGATTAGTCAATGCAGACACTGAGTAATGCATCAAACTTGGACCACCTTTGCGAGAGTCAATAAATTAAAGCTGTTAAAGGACTTGTGTTTGGTCTGACAGTTATGGAGACACAGAACTAGTCTTCTACGGTCTATTTGTTTACAGCAGCTCTCGCTCAGCCAAGATCTGATTACCAGAATGGACCAAACGTAGCTTTGGTTTTGCTGGTCGTTTATCAGGCGTTGGTGGCAGATCAGGTTTCTTGTCTGTCTGATGGAAGTTTAGAAGCCAAGTCTGTACATCACCACTAAGTCCATACATCACCCCCAGGCGCCTCATCGTGTTTGAAAATGAAAGTCTTTATTATTGATTTTGGCTCAGACTGTACATCCGTCTCCAATTTGTACTCCATCCGTCCATGTCTAAAGCATACTATATTAAGTCAACTATCCATCTCCAGGCCGTACGAGGTGGGGGGCTGTGTGAGCATGATGCTTTTTTTAAACCTGTGTTTTTAAGTCTTACTGTTCTCACAAGTGAACTTGTCTCCTACCTTTAAATCAGGAACAGCTCATTACTTTGAGATGTAGACTCTGGGTTTTCTTTTGGATTCATGGTTACAATCCTAGGATTTAAAATGATTGTAGAGGAATAAAACAAATACATCAATACCCACTAATTGGATGCTTCTACTTTGGTTTCCTCTTGTTAGTCGTAGATTTGTTGTCAGAGCTGTGCCAAGATCAAGGACGAATCAGAAAATCGGTGTCAAGGAAGTAAAATGTTTTATTCTTCTAGACGCATAGCTAGTGAAAGTCAGAAATAAAACATCTGACCTCTTTTGACATCTGTTCTTTTGTGGAAATTACAATAAAATCGTATACGTTGGAGGATTAAAGCGTCCGTCAGTGCACCGTTTAAATGAGCTCCTTACCCTTTCTAGGTTGAATCTACCACTTTCCTCTCAAGGATATTCTGTTCTCATTTTTAACAGGAACGTTAAACGACAGAGTACAATGTATCATATTAGAAAAGCAAGACGTATTTCTGTGGGCTCTAAATTTAGACTATCCAAACATTGTTGCTGTCCTTTTTTTAATCTGTACTTATATGAACAGAGGGAACATTTTTCCTGACTAAAAATGCAAACATCTGGGAAACTACTCTGTAAGACAGAAAACAACCACTGGATTCTCACTAAAGTATTAACTAAACCATAAACCTTATGGTTAACATCCTTGTCGAGGCAAACAGGTGATAAAAAGTATAAAACCTTTACTCTATACTACTTAAAAATCACAAAGGGATAATTTATTTTTACAAAGACAGCAGTTGCACTCTGTTTGTCCCACTATTGTAAATAATAATTTAGTTACCTAATGGTTAATTAGGTGCTACGTACCCATGCGACTTTACTCTGAATGTAATTAGACTCATTCTCAGAGGCACAGAGGTGCGTACACAATCCGACACCTCCCTTACTCCTCATTAGATGAGACAATTAGGTCTTTTTTAGAGGGCAATTTGCGATGTCACAGAAGTAGCACGCATGTGTTAAGATTGACACAGATTGCGGCCTAATTCCACTTAGTTTACCAATATCAAGTCGAAAAAGGTCTAAACTGGTTCTTTGTTGCACCATCACCTTTTAAACATCGTTACTGTTTGTACTAATACTAGTTTTAAATAGTAAAATGTTTATTCTTATTTTTGGTTTGTTTTAAATATTGACACGAAAGGTATACAGAGCAGCTTAATCAGCAAATGTAAACTTTTCCAACTTTTAAGTTTGCATCTGATTGGATTATGACCAGTGCTTAATTTGAGCTGGATCTTGCCGGAACAGGATCTGGGGACTCTCTTTGACATGCTGCAATCCGGTAACTGTTTGCTTGGATTTGGTAACTCTCAGGCTTATTAATAATAAAGTTATGAACAAATATGATTGCCTTGAATGAATAAAACTTACATTGGATGTGTAAACTGAAGAGAATTACATAAACACTCATTTTAAACACAACAGCCAATTACGAGATTCTTAATATTACATACGAGCTGCCTCTTCAAGTAAGCATTTCTGCTTCTACTCTTAAAAAAAATCTCCGCTTCTAAAAGTCCAAATTCACCATGCAATTTTGTTAAAAAAAAAAAAAAAAACTCAAAAATATAATTAAACAACACAAATCAGTTTGACAGTTTAAGTGGGTCATTAATGACGTTTTGATTATGTATTAAACATACAACGAGAGAACTGTTTGATGATGCTAATTTGACAAAATACGTACCAGCTAGGATGCTTGACAGAAGGAAAGTGTTTACAAATAGACAGTAAGTACATGAAATGTAGATGTTTTACAACCCATTAAATACACCAAAATGCAGGAAATTGCATTTACTTTATTCAAAAATTTATGGGGGAGGATTATCCTGGTCAGAGATTCATGAGTCTAACAGCCTCTCAGGGTAGAAGCTGTTCCTCAGTCTAGTGGTTCTACACTTAATGCTCCTCAACCTCCTGCCTGAGGGGAGCGGGGCAAAAAGTGTGTGTGCTGGGTGAGTGGGCTCCTTCATGATGCAGGTGGTCCTCTTCCTGCATCTGGAGGTGTAAATGTCAGTGATGGTGGGGAGACTAACTCCAACAGTCTTCTGTGCAGCCTTCACTACTCTCTGCAAAGCTACAGAGATACAGAATTAAAATTTGGTGTGGTAGTAGCTTAGAGTTATCCCAAAAACATATTTTAAGTGCTAATTAATTGCACATAATCTTGTTCAAAATTTGCCATTAATTATTTGAAGTTAACTTTGTCTTTTAGCAAAATATTTCCGGAACAACTTGATAGATTTTAATGTAACTTTGAGAAAGGTTTGATTAACTGTACTGATTACCGTAACTTTTGGAGTCAGCCAAATTCAAGATGGCTGTTTTATCTAACTGACCTTACAAATTCCAATAGTGGCTAAAATTTAGTCAGTTTTACAGATATTAGGCTAAGTTGTAATTATATCTGAAAGTCATTAATAATACTATACTGACCTACTACATTGCACAAGGGCTTTGCTTAAAACTTTGGCATTAACTGTTGAAATCAACCGGGTTTCTTAGTAAAGTATTTCATGACTTACTGAACAAATTTTAATAAAAATGATTAACTTTTTTTTCTTTTAGATGGTCACCACTGCTAACCGGTCCTAGCAATCACAAAATTGACTTTAACCTAATCAGCTTTTCATATACTGAGCTAAAATTTGATATGGTAGGCCCTGATAGTTGATCAACACACATATTTTAAGGTGTACTTTCAAGGTTTGACCATAACAGCTATAGCTGTCATTTCTCAACAGACGACCGTCTTAGTCTAAAACTCTTGCATGAAACATGGTGGGTGATATGCATTTCTTCAAGAAATACTTGACAATTCAATATTGATTTTGTTTTTTTTTTTTAAACCTGCATCTAGGTAGCGTTTCATAATATGTTTTAACCATATCTAAATATAGCTATCCAAATAGGACTGGAACATTTTGCCAAATCTTTCTCCAAGGGTCTGCTTGACGTTTTATGCAAAAGTTAAACCACTAATTTTATGCAGAAAGACGCACGTTCTTGAACGCCTAAACAAACCAAACAGAAATATGCTGACGCTCACATCTACACAGACTTAGTCAGAAGTAGAACTGAGGAAGACTTTTCTGTTTGCAGCCCATTTCAAATTTCCTTGCTGTTTTGCTGTGCCCCATACATAATGAAGTTGCTGCAAACTTCAAGCCTCACCTAAGACTTTGGGTGGTTAAGAAAGACTGCTAATCAGTGCATAAGATAATTACTGTAGAAAGCAGGTAGGCGCACCACTCCTCTATGATCATGACTTATCTTGTATGTGCTCCTCATGTCCTAAATGCCTGACGCTGGTCGGGGGGCAATGGAAAAACACAGAAATCTGAGGTGAGTAGTTTTTATTACACAGCCGAGCCTCCTTCTCTCTTATTACAAGCTAACATGGATTAGCAGGCAGCTCTACTTTACTGACATTTTCAGGAGACTTCTGTTTCCCTGCATTTTATAAAAGCAAATCTTACAAAAAAATTTCTTTAGATTTTTTTTCTTTAGATTTTTTTTTTTCAAACAATTAAAGGCATTCATTTTGGCTTGTGATTCTTGTTAGAGCTGTGAATCTGTCTCGGTTAAAATTGAACTTGGTTCTAAAAGTCACAATTTGTTCAAAATTGATTCCCACTTTAGTTCAATAGAAAGGCTCCACCAACATGTCAGCAGGAGGAGGCACTGCATATCTCACATCTAAGTAATCTACAAGATGTTTTGTCTTTAAAATCACTCATGAACATTTCCACCTCAGAGCAAATGCTGTTCTAAAGCTTAATGTTTCCATTAAAAATACACAAGAATCTCAGTATGTTTATTCATGATATCACTTTTAGCCACAGAGCACTAACTTAATACCAAGTTATAATATTTTTCTTAATTCTACTATGTTCTTTCATTACTTCAAGGGTCCGGCAAACTCCATTCAAAGAGGCAAAATCAGCTCATTGATGTAGTTGTGTGATGAAAATCACGTAATTTTGTTCTCAAGAGTATCTTCGCCTGTCCCTTCACAACTTAAAGGCCTGGTCCGAACTTTTTCTCACAGGCATATGCGCCAAGTGTTGTGTAAATTGTCAAAAGTTTGTGGGTGTGTTTGTTAATGCGGGAATGCGCTCGAACATTCAGCTATACGAGCAAACAAACCTACTACATTAGTGAAATGGCCCAAAATTTCTGGAAGGAGATCGGGCAGACATTGTGAATGACAGAGTCTGTCTGCTGAAAGGTGTGGCACGTTCTTCGAGATAGGTTCTTGGCCAAACAGTGGATGCAGGGATGGAGTGGAGACTCTGGCAGGAAGAAACCCGCACGGTGATGTATACTGCAACTGGAAGGGTTTCCCAAGAGCTCTGTATCTCTTTGACTGTGACAAGTGTGTGTGAAAACTAACGTGCCACAACCACGTGACCACGCATAGACTGCTCGGCTTTGGATGGAGTATGCCAGACCTTTTAGTCTGTATGTAAGAAGCAATACAGTAAAGTCACATTAGTAAAACTTTAAAGACTGAATTATTAAAAATGCTGCTATCACCTTTGGTAGACGTCATTAGTACTTGTTTCTCTAGCTCTGCCACGTGTTTTAATGTACCCAAGGACACTTTTAACTCAAAACTCTTCCTCTGCCCCTGAAATGTTCCATGTGACGGTAAAGGTCTGAATGCATAAAGTGTAATGACATAATAGAAAACACTGCGTGTTTGAATAATAAAAGAAAAATACAGTGCTTTATAGGATATGCATGACTCTGAAAAGGTGCTATAAAAGCGTGGATCATTTACATTATTAAATGTCACACTCAAGAATATCTTCAAGGTGACCTGCACACATCTCAATGTTTTACAAATACTTTTTGTTGCATTTAGATTGTGCTTTGTCAATCAAACATAGGCACTCAAAGTTTCTCGTTTAGACTTAGGAATATCCTTGGCTGCTTTTTCCCCCCAGTATTTTGACCTTGACCATGACACTACATTGTACTATTTGCATAAAAAACAAGGAAAATAAACATGGAGGGAGGAGGGAATAAAAAAAGCAGTCGAAGTCAAATAGAAAAACTTTGAAAAACCTCCAGAAAACATGAAACTATAAAGTAAATCTGGTTTCTGGAAAACTAGCCATAAGTACATGGCAACTCAAAACTTGTACATGTTGTCAAAAAGACAAGAGCTTGTGTTTTTACATTATGCACATGATTGTACATGTGATACAAACTGTCTCATGACATGTTATGTCAATGTTTTTTCCTGTTGGAGAAAGCACATACCATATATGAATTCCCCATTACTCAACATTTCTCTTTACTAAACCTTTTGGATTGACCGAGCTAAAAGTAATTATAAAGCTAGTTTAAAGATGTATGTCTAAAGTCTAAGTCTCAGGATTAAAATTTAACGTTTAACTAAACACAGACTAGCTGTTTTGACATAAAAAATGTACTGGTAGCTTTGTATAAGATGGACTTAACCTGCTTACACTCACGGAAAGGTAATTTTTAGGACTCGTCTTTTATTTTAAATCTCCTTTTTAAATGTTGCACACAAGATAAGTGGTATGCTATAATTGAATAATATAATTTAGTCATGTGAGAAATAAAATTACAGTAATTACTTCCTGGATGCATTATTGGCTTTGGCATAGCTTTCTCTGTATGTCTTTTTAGCTTTGTTTGTTTGCACGTTTCACTTTGTAGACAGTGGGGCACTTATGCTGAAAGATGTGTCCTCATTTCTTTCACGGCGTTGGACTCTGGTAATCATGTTGGACTTCCCTGATGTCACACGTGCCACTGTGGAACATTCAACTCAGAAACAACAGTGTAGAGAGATCAAAATGCCTCGTTTGTTCTCCAGATCGCTCCCATTTGTTTGTGTTTGTGTCACTCTTCTTCTGTCACTCACTCTTTTACTTACTGGGGGTGTCAGATGGACTGGAAACTTTAAAATATAATTTGTTAGATTGTTTCTTTCTTTCATTGGGCCTTTGCAGAGTCCACATTGTGGTTTTATGGCTAAAAATGTACTGGTAGTTCAGCAGTTTTTATGGACAGGAACACAAAAAAAAATGCTTGAATGTGTGTGTCAGCTTTACACATCACTATAATGTTGCATTCCCTTGCTATCTAAAGTTTTAAACAACCTCCTGCACATCACATTAATTTTTAGGATCCCAATGTTGCATTTTTATTTCAACTGTTAGTTTAACTGGAATTGAAATTAAACCAAGCCAAAAATACAGTCATTCATGAGAACATATAACTTAACTGTTATAGTACTTATTTATTTTTTTGTTTATGTTTACATGTAGCCCAGTTATTACAACCACTCAGAGTGTTTGAAATTTGGAGCTCTGGATACATTACATACATGGATAGAATAAAAGCTACTCGTGGCCCATTTAAGACTGAATTTCCACCATTTGAAACAAACAGAAATTTCCTAGCACTTTGAGCAAACGCTATATTAAATTGTTTTACACTACCATGTTTGCCCGAGTTTACTGGTACTTGTCTTGGCAGTGTGCTTGTCAGATGGAGGTGGGGTCGGTTTTTGCGTAGCACTACATTACTGATGCTAGTAGTTGTTGATGGGGTTTGAGGAGTGGGAGGAATGTGTAGTGTAGAGGTGGCATGTCTGTGCCTGGGCTGGACCCGACCCGAAATTTGGGCCAGTTCGGGTTGGCTTGATGGACGGGCCGGGTCAGTGTTGGGCTTTTGATGCGGTTTTATGAATCACACAGCACAAAGAAAATTAAATAAGAATTCACAATATAAAATTGTGTTATTCTACTTGTTGAGGAGGAGGCAGGTCCAACCAGCCGGTTGAAAGAGGTAAAAATATCTCCTGTTAAGCTCAGATGGACAACGGGATCATCAGCTGCGCACGTCCGCTGACCGTCTGATTGAAAGAGGTAAAAAAAAAAAAAGTCACTTTAAGCTTAAGATAGATCACCTGATCAACGGCCGCACGTGCCTCCGCACCCTGCTGTCACAATGGGTGGAATGGCTCGAACACCATGACTTGATACTATACTACAGACTTTGGAATGATGATCCCACCCACAGAGTAAGAAAATAAGTCACAGTGGCAAATTATTTACACCTGAGAAGAACTGATACGATGAGAGCCGAGTGGAGTCCCACTTATTAGTAGCCATGTATATATGGACATAAGTACTAATTGGATTAAACAGCCATTCAGAATAAAAATGCATCATGTAAACTCCTCGTTCAGATTCTGAGCCGATTCAGCTCGATCCGATTGAATTTGTAATCTCTATGAGAGGTGTGGTTTATGACAATTCATAATCCGAAATCTGATTATTTTCCGATTGTGGAAAACTGCCCTGACTGCGCATATGCGACCTATGTCTACCTCACGTATTTCCGCCTGGCTAGATGCTAATATATCAGAGAAGCAAAACTGGTTGGTGACCGACACAGCTTTTCTACTAGAAACGTTGAAATTGCTCAAAATTATCTGTATTACCTGTAGCTCAATCAGGGAGTGCAGTAACGTCTCCACTGTCATTAAAACCGGGCACGGGTCCATTTTGGGTGCTCCGGTTTGTTTATGTTCATCACGGATGTAGAACTTCTATGTTTTTTTAAAGGTAAGTTTACCATTCTGCACGTCAGTACTTCCATTCTGAATAAAAGCCCGCTTCATGAAACACTCATCGTGAACGGATTGTGCCCGTGTAAACAATACATTCGGATTATTTAATCCGAATGCACTTCAATTCGATCAAAGAACTTTTAAAATGTAAACATCTAATGTCAGTGACTTTAATGTAAGAGTGCATGACAGTGCAACAACAACAAAAAAAGACTAAACAAGTATGACTTGTTTGGAAGGGATGTCAACAGGAAACCTCTCAAAAAAAAAAAAAAAAAGAAAGAAAAACATATGACGACACAACTTTGATTGCAAAAGTTGCACCTGAACAGACTAAAAGATATCTGGAAGAGCCTTTTGGACATAGGAGACGACATGAAGATGTTTGGACAAGTGCCACATTTGACATTAACAACAGAGAACAATCTAAATGTTAACTTATAACAAATTAAGCAAAGTCTCGCAACAAGTAATTGCAAATGCCAATCAAACAACAAAGCTGTTAGTCTTTGACGTTCATTCAAGGATTTTTATTGTCATACCAGCTCACATTTGCATGTTTATGGTATGAAATTTGGACATAGGTCCCTGATCAAGAAGCCTAACAATTAACAAATAAATATATATACATATACAGTGGTTAGTAAGTGCAATCGCGCTTCAAACACCTTAATGCACAGCAAACAATTACCTCCACAAACTGCAAAACACGCTGCAAACATATGAATGATGCAAACTCCAAATTTTTTTAATCTACAGTAATTTCTGGCATTTTCCTTTGCATTTATTTTTGTTTCTATTTTTTGTGATTGCATTTTTTTTTCCAGCATTTTTCAGTTGCATTTGTTTTTTGTTTTGGATTTTGCATCATTCTTGTGTTTGCAGCACATTTTCCTGTTTGTTGGGCATTAAGCTGTTTGGTGCTCGTTTGCACCTGCCAGCCACTGTAAATTTGATATGCTGAAAGCAAAAAATAATTGGTAGAGTAAAAATGTGTGTGTGTTGGAAAAAGCCAGTTTACATTGTATCATAGCTCTAATAATATGCAAACTATTTAGTTATTTGTGCTCATTTTGTAATACAGTTGTACTGGAAACCTACTGTAGTACAATTTCCTAAAAACACAAACATTCTCACTGCATCAAAGTTTGATGGCCTGACCATGCTGACCCTTTTCTACTGTTTGTAGTGACTACGTTTGCAATGTGAGGGTCAGAACTTGATTGAAGAGCAATGTAAGGAAACAACCTGACCCTATTTTTATGCCACATGGAAGGAAAGTGTGTGTGTGTTTTTTTAATATAATTTGCATTGAAAAGAAATGGCAACATGAAGGGAATAAAGGAAGAAGGAAAGCTGTTGGAGGCTATAAAAATCTCTTTGCTGTGTTCGAGCACCTTCAGTCCTGCACTAGCATGTACGTTGGTATTCCTTCGATTGCCCTCCTAAACATCACTCCAACCATGTATTTACTCTTAACAACATTTAGGTACAAACGGCTCGTTCAGCAGAAAGAATATTTTTAAGAAAATGTAAGCTGATGTGGGTTTCAAAAATTTCCAGATTAAGATCTAATTTTAAAAAATCTGTGATTTTCTGGACATGTTCATCCAATCCATAAGAACCACAGCTCTAACTTTCAATTTTCCTATACCATTTTATTAGTTAATTTAACATGACACATTTAAGGACCTTTTTCAATAGTTTTTTTGTTGTTGTTTGTTTGTTTGTTTGTTTTGTTTCTTGTAACATCAAAATCAAACATGCTTGGAACAAATACCAGCTGTTGCAAACAGGGGAAATATACATATTTCCTCTGACATCTAAGTCAATGTGTGTCAGTCATAAGGCTAAGCAGACCATCATATGGCTGCTCTGTCCACAATTGGGTTATTTTAAAGATTGTACCATAAGTGAATTATCAACCAAGCAAAGTGGGCATTGACATCTAGTTTTATTCTGTACTTATACCATTGCTTAAAGAGAGCAAGACAAAACAGGCTTTAAAGTGTGCCTTAGATGTCACTAACATATAATCCAAACTTTTCTCGGTCATAAATCTGTCATTTATTTTTTTTCTGTTTACAAAGTTAATCTGCAAAGGTATTAGCGAAATTTTGGCACCCTGTTTTTACAGATTAAAAAGCAATTTCATTGCATTGCAGTGCATTTGATTATCAGTTGTCTTGTGTTCATCTATGCTGGCAACGCTGACACACCTTAATGTACTTGCAGGAATTAGTTATCAAGGTTCGGAAAATGTGGGCACCAACTACTGTACTGCCAGTTTTCTCAGTTGTAAACCAGTGGACTCTCTGCCGTGGCACAAACACTGTTTGGAAATGAGCGCATTTCAGATGCAACTTAAGGTTTCCCCCAGGAGTAAAATGTTGTCCTTGTCAGGCAGAGCCACAAGACAGGACAACATCCTCACTGTGCTGCCAAGGGCAAATTAAGCATCATATTTAGTTCACTTTTGGGACCTTATCTGTTTGCATGCATATGACATTGAAAAACGTTTATGATTGTCTTTATGTTGTTGCATTATTGCCTGTTTTTAAACAGTCTGTAGTACAAACCGGATTCCAAAAAAGTTGGAACACTAAACAAATTGTGAATAAAAACTGAATGCAATGATGTGGAGATGGCAAATGTCAATATTTTATTCGTAATAGA
>JARVGQ010000672.1:15875416-15885598 GCA_031762355.1 Hypsolebias martinsi | reverse complement strand
TATATATAAATGTGTAGTTTCTGTGAAAGAGCAGCTCTCACACATTTAACTTGAAGTATGCTCTTGTAAAGTCTTGCCCCTTCTCCTACATCCCAGAACCCCCTTCATTAAACATTGGGGATGCATGATATTATCGGCATAGTATCATTATCGGCCAATATTATTGATAAAGTTAAATATCGGACATCAGCCATTCCATCAAAATAACTCACCAATATAAAAGGAACTGTTTTTGTAACGTTATGACATCACGCGCGCCGTTGAGTTTAGATTTGTGAAAATTTTACAAATCTGCACTGTTCCAGAGAGAGTAAATGTCATGAATAAATTTGACATTAAACATAATCCAAGTTGAAGTGTTTCATCATTTTCAGCCCCCTTTCTGGCATCTGCATTTGGTAACGGGCCAAACTGACAAAGACCATGCAGAATAATGTATTTTAATTCTGCAGCAAAGAAAGCTATGTAGTCTCTGTAAGTAGGTCTAGGGAAAATAATCAGTACTGAAATCGATTATCGACCATATACAGTAAGTTCTAACATATTAACATGTCGGATATCGACCAAAAATCCAGTGTTGTTGATTCCTAATAAACCTACAGACTGTAGAAACAAGGGGTAGAGGTGAAATGGGATTCAGCGTTTAGCTTCTAGCTCTTTGTTTTCAAATCAAGGACTCTCAGACAGTCACTGTCATATTTTGATATCAAATTTGATTTTTCTGCTCTTACTAACTGCATTACTTGGTCAGCTGTCCTCGGCTGATGTTGGAAATTAATTTGATATCAGACCAATTTAAGACCAAACTCGACACAATTTGCAAAAAATCAATGTTCAGTGTGTCCAGACTTGCCACAGATCGGACAAAAGCAAAAAAGTACATGTTGGTTTTATCCCACTTACATTATATTTTATCTTTCATAAATCGTGTATTCTTCGTATCTTGGAAGAACAGACGTGGTGCCTCCTAAGTGTGTGTGGGTCCTCTCAGCTTAAAGATAGCCTTATGGAAAAACCATCCGAGTGCATATTGACCAACAACACAGCCGTTATCACATCCATGGCAGCTGGTCTGCACTGCGTTTTAGAACGTTCATTTCTTTTCACCATAATTTCACGCTGATGTAGAAATCTCTACTCACACAAGCATAGAATACATTTTTGAGTGTGTATGTGTTTGCACTCACATTGCAAGAAAATCGCAATCTCAGAACTGACACAATAAATGTGCTCAAATTCTCTATAAATCTTCACACCCTGCAGCTGGAAGGCATGACGCGTCTTTGTTGGGTTCTAGGGTTTCAGAAATTGATGAAACCCACTCTATCTGCAATCAGTCAGAGCTCCGCAGGGTGACATTGTTGGATATTTGAGAGCCACACACACATCTTTCCTGCATGTGTGTGTGTGTGTGTGTGTGTGTGCGCACATGCGTTTTTGTTTCAGCTTACATTGTGGGGACCAAAGCCTGGTTCCCATAAGGATGAGCCTCACTGGGGGTTTAGGGGTTAGGTTTAGGACTAAGGTGTGAATTGCAGATGGGTTAGGGTTAGGCTATAGAAATGAATGAAAGTCAATGCAAAGTCCCCACAAAGTACAATTACGTGAACGTGTGTGTGTGATAGAAATGTCTTCAGACATGTAAAGAGATTCATCGTCGTTTTCAATTATGTGCACGTGTTTGAATCAATGTATTTGTTTCTCTTGGCCTCTGTGAGTTGTGGTGTTTGTGTGTGCTTGCAACTCATCTTAGAGGTTAGGACAAAACATTTTGGGTGGAAGAACCCAACACCCATTCTGGATACCCCCCCCTTCCCCTCCACAACTCATATTACTTATGCCGCATCCTGACTTATCCGCGATACATCTGCAGTAGTCTAAAACATTTATGAAACTCAACAAACTTGGATCGTATTACCTCAACCTGCCGTACTAATTAAAAAATGATTGCTTTATTTTGATAATGAGTTAGATGGGCTGACGTGAAGTGGTGTATGACGATTTAAAAGAAATTCCTATTTTTTTATTGTTTGTTTCTGACTTCATTAGACCAAGACAAGACGGAGATGGCAGCAGTTCCCTTGACCTTAGAGAATCGCAACTGTGTCCTGATCCGCAGAGACCTGGTGGCGCTGCCTGCGAGCCTCATAAACCAGATAGGCTACCGCTGCCACCCTAAGCTCTACACCGAGGGGGACCCTGGGGAGAAGCTGGAGTTGGTCGCTGGTAGGCAAACACGTTCCCTCGTGCACATTTGGTAACAAACTTTTCTCGCGCTAATTCCAAGAGTAGTTTGAGGCAGCTTGTTTAATTTAGATTAAAAAAAATCAATGCCTGTAAAATTAAATTTCATTGATTTAATTGTATCGAACTAATAAACTCTGGATGTCAGAAGGTTTCATCACTGCAGAGCAGACATTTTATATAAATCTGAGGAAAAGCCGAGCATGAACTGGATAGTTTTTCTCCAAGCTGTCAGAGGTTAAACTCTCGTCATTTTGTATACATTTTAATCTACATTTGGATTAAATACCAATAAATTCGCTTCCTCTCACGAATCGAAAGGCTGTTGAGCTGAAGTGGTATCTTGTACACGTTCACACAGAGGCCAGAAGAAGGTCAAGAAGCACAAATGGTGTGCATTAAGTTATTCAGATTGGTTTCTATAATGGATTTAACCCATGTCATTGCCTCAGACTGTTTAAAAGGAATAAAACAAAGCTGCAGAGTTTCTTCGAGGAGATTTAGGACTGTGACACAAGGACAACGATCTCTGCAGTTGTCATCAATCAGGCCTTTATGGAAGAGTGTCTAGATAGAAGTCAGTCGGAAGTGAAAAGCATATGACTGCCTGCCGGGGGTTTGCCAAATGGCCCTTACAGAGCTCAGAGAGAGCGTGAGTGGAAAAATGTATGATTAGACAAAAAGTGCATGTTGTGGTCCAGCTGTCAGATATTGCTCTTAGCGGTCACAACAGCAACTTTCAATGAGAATGTACGGCTCAGCATGTGCAGAACGCAGTCTCGTCATTGGGGTGCGGCCAAAAAAAGTTACATTTATTCAGGAATAAATTGTTTCTGGCAAAAGAATTTATGCTCAAATGACGCAATTGTAATATTCTGATAAATACGGACCCATAGGCCTTCGTTGTTACCAGAGATCGTAAAGTTATCACATGATTTAATCCATTTATTTCACAACTCATTTTAATTTGAAACAAGAGAAATCACAATAAAGATCTGTACCGTATTATTCGGACTATAAGGCGCACTTAAAATCCTTGAAATTTTCTCAAAACTTGACACTGAGCCTTATAATCTGGTGCATGTTATACATTAATTCTGCTTGTGCTTACTGACCTCAAACCAATTTTGTGTGGTACATGGCGCAAAACAATCTGTCAAAATGAGCTTGTTTCGTTTAATACGCCTTATAATTTGGTGCGCCTTATAGTCCAAAGAATATGGTAGTTTATATTTCTCATAATCTTGCCAATAGTAGAATGTAATACGTACACAAAAGGACAGTGTTGAATGCCAATTTACTACCATTCTTTTCTCAGTTTCGGATTTTAGTTTAAGTTGCTGACTGTTTGTTTCATTTGTTTAAAGACTTTACCAAAACATGAACTGAGGCCAGAACAAATGAGCACATAGCATCATAAGCAGTTGCTTTTCTGTTCATGCCACACAGGTACCCAAGTGTTCATGACACGAGGTCAACTGATGAACTGTCATCTGTGCGCCGGTATCAAACACAAAGTCTTGCTTCGCCGTCTCTTAGCCACATTTTTTGACAGGTGAGTATAAATACAAGTGCATGCACACATTAGTCTGTGATTTGTGCATGACTTCAACATTGCTGCTGTTCTCACAAAGCTACTTTCACACTCCATCTGTGGCCATGTTGTGCAATGCAGATACTGTAGTTGTGTATGTTTCCATGCTGATCTCATGCACTGTGGATACCTGCTGCTGACTCTGCCCCCTGGTGTTGACTCTCTGTTCCTGCAGAAACACTCTGGCCAATAGCTGCGGGACAGGCATCCGTTCTTCTACGAGTGACCCAAGTAGGAAACCCCTGGACAGCAGGGTCCTTAACGCTGTCAAACGTAGGTTATATTGTGCAGATTGTCTGAAATATGGCAGAGAATTTGTGCAACTTCTCTTCACGATTTTTTTTTTTTTTTCATTTACAGTGTACTGTCAAAACTTCAACCCCAACTTCAAGGAGAGTGAAATGAATGTGATTGCTGCTGACATGTGCACAAATGCAAGACGCGTCCGCAAGAGGTGGCTGCCCAAGATCAAGTCCATGCTGCCTGATGGCATGGAAGTGTATCGTGCAGGGATGGGCATGGGCGCTGGTGTAGGTCTGAGCCTGGCGCTGAGTACCCCTCAGTCAGGAGTGCCCCTCCACTTTGAGCATGACTTCAAGGCCCTAGAGCAAAGGTTGTATCTGGACCGCAAGGACCCTCACAGGACTCAAGCAGGCAGCCCTGGCTCTGGCGTGGCTGGAGCCGAGGCTGATGGTGAAGGGGAGGCAGCAGTTCAAGAAGAACAGGATGAAGACGAGGATGAAGCTGAGTTGGAGGGTGTAGACGGATCACCGGGGGCGCCTCTATTAGTCACAGTGGGTGAGGCTGGCGTCACGCCACCTAAGCAGGAGGCGGAAGGTTTTGAACAAGACCTGAGGGTGAACGGACAGTGAATGTCTCTTTGGGATGCATCTCAAATTGTGAAACCTTTTCTTCTTTTCGCTCTCTAATGCTAGCATCTTGTCCTCCACTCATTCTCCTCTGTGCTTCCTGAACAGGAGTTTTCCAGCACAAAAGCTGCACTCCATAAATCCTATTAACAGAAACCTGCCACACACGCATGCACTTGTGTGGGCTCACAGTCTTGCCAATAGGGGAAGGAACACACTGACAGTAAAAGTACACACAGGCATGGCATTAGCCAATTCAGAAAAACAAACTTTCTGATACACCCCTTCATTTATCTTTTCAGTAGGCACTTGGTATTTGGGTTCCTGCAGCTATGTAACAAAGATGTCACTGCATTGTAAACAGCTGTAATGATTCATCACGTCACTGAGTACAACAGCTACAGCAGCTTTGCTTGCAGTTGGTGTAATGGTTTGAAAAACAATTCATTTTATTCATATTAGTTTAGAAAACTGGAACAACCCAACAATTAGGAGATGTGGCTCGGTAAGAAGAGCCATGTTTACAATGTTTGCCCACTTAACATCAAATTAATGTTTATGCTCATAAGCAGTATTACAGTAAAAATGTGTGTACTGCAATAACACCGTTTAACAAACAGCATGTCACATTTATGGTAAAATGCTAAGCTTTGCTTCAAAATCCCAAAATGAATATATCACTTTTATTTATTTTTGTTATGCATATCATTTGTTATTACATATCAAATTCAATATGTGATGCCTGTGTCTGCTCCAGACCGCTCCTCCCAACATCACACATGCAGATGTACACACACCTGCCGTTTCTATATAACATAAATAGTCCAGAAGTTTCAATGCTTTTGAACACTGCAAGAAAAAAAAAGGTTTTAGATGTCATCATTCTGATGAAACAAAACAAGAACTAAAGCCAAGGCTTGCATGCATTATTCCAAACAATTAGTGAAAACCGCAGCAAAGCCACAGTCGTGCATCTAAATAAGATAACAGCTACAGTTGCTTGGAGCTATGCCGTTAAAACCAGGAGGACTTTCTCCATTTTTATTCCGGGCTTCAACCTCAGTCTTAACAGATTGTTCAAACTGGCTTTGGTGCAGTCGAGGGTTGACTCTGCACATTATGAGTTTTCAAATCCCTGTGTTTTAGCTGTCACCTTAAAAAGAGGAGAATGAATACATGGAGTAGAAAAAGGAAGTGCACTACACTGAGCGTTAGAAGTACTAAAAAAGCCCAGAGAGAAGCACTCTTCCACCTTGGAAGTGGTGTGATATATGCTGAGACTACACAGTTCTGCTTCCATCCCGTTTTTTTTTTTTTTTTTTTTTTTTCTGTCCTTGTGGGGAAAACGGGTGGGTGGGTAAATTATTAGACTTTTAAGAGCAATGTATGCTGGCTTATTGCATTTGCACTTAAGAAGGATAAAGAGTGGAGGGGAAACTGAGGGGTTGGGTAAAAGACAAACCTGCAAAGACTGTAAATTACCACCTAGTTATCCTGGTTACCTACTAATCAGGGGGGTTGTGGGCTAAGGTGGAAACAACGGGTCTTTCTGATGATCACTGTTTCTATATTTTTGATGGGGGAGAAGAGCCATGCTTTGGTCACACTTTTTAATGCCTGTTTTAATGTTTGTTGCCACGATATGGACACAGTCCAAACAGCCTTTCTTTCTTTCTCATTCTTTCTTTCGTTGGAGTTTCATGTTCTAAACAATTTGCTGGTGAACGTTTCCCCTCTTGCTTTTTGGCTTTGTCTGCAGTGAAAGCGCATCTAATCACAAGAGCAGACCGTTCATTTCGGATAATGAACCGGAAGCCATTTCTAGCTATTGTGGAAACATGGTCATCTCTGAAATGATTGAAAGTAAAATCTACTTGTTTTTTACTGCAGATGTGAATGCACAAATGAAGTGCAGCACACCCCACTCCCCCAACTGTATTCACGTTTCAGTGATGTGCCATTTTGAAGTTTGGGCCAGATTTGCCTCAAGTATCTTTAGGGTAAGCTTTAAAATGGCCCTGCACAAGAAACACAGGGTCATGTTTGCACTAGTTGATGAAGTTTACATTTTCTTTCTTTCCTGGAAAAAAATGTGATCCACCACACAGAAGATCCAGGGCTATGACAGAACGGCCAAGTTGATGGATGAATGTAAACTGTAGCACTGCTTTGCTGAAGGTCCTGTCCTTTTGTTTTTTTTAACTGTAAATGATAGAATCTCTTTTCTGTTGTCCAAACATGAGGCTTATAATTGACCAACTTTTAAAATTTACTGACAACATGGCTGGATAATGCTCTTATCCAAAAAAAAAAAATGTTCAAACTAATGCCAACAGGTCTTCCATTGTAGTAGAGCGTCTCCATTAAAAAAGTGTAAAATGTGAGTTTAAATACTTTGTGGGAAATTTTTCCCAGTGTTGTTATTTTCCACTGAGCTCAACAATTCTATATGTATCTAATGTTGAAATTATAAAATTAAGTTAATTATATATTTTTTAGTTTATTCACCAAACACTGCTCTTGTAAGAAAATAAAGATATTATCTTGTCTGTTGGATCCACTTAATCCCATTACTTCCAGTTCTGTCTTACTTTTCCAGTAAAATTTATATGTATAAGTACTTGCCACTTTATAAACCAGCCACCTTTAAACCGAAACAGGAAAAATGCAGAAAATCTTAATCTGAATTAATAATATTGTTTTATTAAAACGATGCCAGAACAAGGAAATTATGCACAGATGTATTTGGAATTATACAAACCTGCAGTTCAGTTTGTAATTAAAGAGAAAATTGAAGGAAACTGTGGTGAAAAACAACAAAAAAAGGGAGTTGGAGCAGTGCCTTAGACTGTAAAAGTGTGGGTGTGGATGTGTGCCATAATTATTCTACAAATCAAAACAAAATCAACAACCCTGGTGTAGATAATTAGATTATAAACTAACAGATTTTCAGACCGCCTCTTATGATCTTCACTATTTTATTTACATGTATCGACATAATGCTCTCCATCCTGTCATTTTGAAACAGAAAGCAAGTTTGATCATAAACTCGCCATACTAATGTCAGTGATTTAATTCAGAAGCTATTTGAATTAAAGCAGTGAGACATTTGCATATAAATAACATGCTGAAAATTTGAATACATGTCACTGATACTTTGTCAAACCAGTTTGTTCACTTGTCTTCCTCTTTAAATGTTGGCTTCAACCAGTTTGTTTGCATTTTGATTTGCTTTGGTTGAGGGGTGTGGTCTCTTAAGGTCTTGTTTTATTTCCTTGCACAGGGAAAACGGGAGTGAAGTTGCACTATAAGCTGAGAAATTCTTAGAGAATGGCATGACTAACTTTTGTGAGAGCAAGCTCCATGTAAGGTGACTGAATGGTAAAGACGGCTTTACATGCCCTGATGCATGCTCAGTAATCCAGGTAGATAAATCTAACGAGGTTGAGTCAGTTCCTCTGGACGGATTCTTCATTGCTGAAACGTTTCGTCTTTTATTCAAAATACTTCTTCTCTGTACTGAAGTAGCGGTACTAAAGAAGTCCTTTGGATAAAAGACAAACCTTTCAACCAAGAAGAATCAGTCCAGAGGACCTGACTCAACCTTGTTAGATGGCTTTACATGATATTTAAATTGAAACAGGGAATCTGCAAACCCCAGATGATCACAAAAAGCCAGAAATAACAATGAAGACTGTTGGTTGTAAAACAGTTTTCTCAATGAATTCCTTCGGGCTTCAGAAACCTTACATAGGGCTCAGCTTACCCCCACCGTTACTGTAAAATAAATGAGCACTATTTATTTCGGGGGGTTTTCTTGGAATCTATACATTGATATGCAAAGTGTCACTTGTATCATAAAATGCATGCCATTCAAATGCTCACCCTGACCCTATGAAACCTCTGATCTTTATGCACCATGTATTTTATGCTGAATAACTGTCATCACTGTTAACAAGCAATGACTGATGAGTCTTGCGGTGAATGGGGGCCGTGTGTTCATCATGGGCCCCGGCCTTTCGTTGAATGTTTGCAAAAAGTGTGATCTCCTGTAAAAATGACAGCAAAGTACTGACTAGGAGTGGAATACTAACTACCCAGTTGAGTGTGCATTTGAATTGTTTGTAGACTCGGGGGCGAAAAAAATGCACTAAAAGGTCACTTTGTATGTGTATGTTTGCAAATTTGAACTTAAAGCCAGCACTTTACTTGGAAATGAGAGAAACATCAAGAGTGACTATGGGCTAAAGAGGAGTAAATGCAACTTTTAAAGCCATGTGTTCAGAGCGCTGACAATCAGAAAAGGGATGAGACCCACAGTGCACTATGGGAGATGTGACAACTCGCTGTGCTCTTGCTGTTTGCTTTGACTTTCTTTGGCTTGCTTTGGTCTGCTATAGCTTGCTTTCCAGAATGGAGGGATGTGATGTTATCTTTCTTGGTTATAAATGTGTGTCTTTGCAGCAAGGACTGACTCAAATCTTGGTGCTTCATGAACAGAGTTGTCTCATGTCGGCATGGACCATGTCAGTCTCGGCTCTGACGTTGGGCTTATAGGAAACCAGAATATGGACAACAATGCAAATGTTTAAAAAAAAAAAATCTTGTCATGCAACTACACCTTAATCACAGTATTGTTCTTCACTATCAGCAGCCTACCTAAATGGGACAATTCAAGTGTTGATTCTGCTTTATAAAAGAAAAAAATGTTAAAATGTTTATGCGCCTTCTGGCTCCAGCATCAATAATATATAATGGAAATGCAAGTTGCCACTTTTGATGTTGCATAAAAGGATCTACCTTCCATTCCCGTCATCAGTTTTTAAGTTATGTAGTCCAGGAATATCTGATTTCTTTAAAATGCAATACAGGAAAAAAATCTGCTTTCTAATAAAAGTCCTTACTTCACCATGCAACAAAGTGATCAGTGTTTTTGTGTGTGTGTGCGTGTCTTTGCTGAATGGGTGCATTTGGTGATTAGTCTTGTGTTGACAAAAACAATTCCTGCACAGGAGAGAACATGATGTAAGTTTATGTGTGTTGAAATGCACAAGCACATAAAATTTGGATAAATATTTTAAAGGTTAAAAAAAAAACTGGATAAAGATTACATCCATCTTTAATGTGAAGTTTGTTATGAAAAAATTCACAAACATGAATTAAAAAAATACAATTTGATCTAATTATGTCAAACAAGCACTTGTAAAAAAATGTGTTAGTAAACAGTTTGGATGTAGAGTACCAACATTAATTTTTAAGAATTGTATTAGTTTTGTTCTCAGATCTGTTTAATTTATACACATTTATTGTGAGATGAAGTTAACTGAGACAAAAATGTTGAAAATGACCCTTGAGACAAAAATGTTGAAAATGACCCTTGCAAAAATATATACCTAAATGACAAAGAAAGTTCATACTCAGTAATCCAGGTGTCAAATCTGATAACTCTCAATCAGGTCATCTGGACAGTTTCTT